>VDFB02113595.1:67800-89607 GCA_007258455.2 Sequoia sempervirens
TGAGGGTAGAGGGTAGAGGGTTTAGGGTTTAAGGTTTAGGTTTTAAGGGTTTAACAGTTTAGGGTTTACAGTTTAAGGGTAGAGGGTAGAGGGTTTAGGAATTTAGGGTTTACAGTTTATTGGTTTAAGGGTAGAGGAATGATTGTTGTTGGTTTATGGTTGAGGGTAGATAGTAGAGGTTTTTGGGTTTAGGGTTTAGGGATTAGGGATTAATGGTTAAGGGTAGAGGGTTTAGGGTTTAGGGATTACAGTTTACAGTTTAAGGGTAGAGGGTGTAGGGTTGAGAGAGAGAGGGGGGTTTGAGGGTAGTGGTAGAGGGTTAAGGGTAGAGCGTAGAGGGTAGAGGGTTTAAGGGTTTAGGGTTTAGGGTTGTAGCATTGATTTTTGGAACCCACTTGCTTTCCAGCTCTCCTAGGGTCATTCACCTAGAAGGAGAAAGATGGGCCAAAAATGCTCATGTTACATTAAAAGTCAATGCAATATGGATAGAATAAGGATGAAATATGCCTAGATATAATTTTTGAATGCAAGAAAAAAATGATATTGATTGAGTAATGAGTAGAAACTAAATGAAAATAATTTGTTTGAAAACACATTATGTAATACCAAATCACCTAAAACTGAATGGAAAATTGTAACAAAAATGAATCAAATTGAAAGTGTGCACTAGAACCTTGAAGGAGACTAGAAATTGCTTCTGAAATATTGTTGATGTTGACTTTTAGGCCTGGAGGGACTCATTCGCCATTCTGGGTGAATCAGTCCTAGTTTTGCCAAATTGTATCGAAACCCGTTTCTAACAAAAGGGTATCTAAAAATGTAAAAATCCAAAAATTGACCTTGGGATGGGACTCATTTACCACCCATGGTGAATGAGTCAACTTTTTCATTTCTGGATTTTCAAAGGTGGATTCTGAAGCTTTCAATCTGCACTTTGATGCCCGACAAGTGTCGACTTTTTAAACTCTAATTTATATGTCTAAAAATGAGATTTTGTTGATTTTTTTATTTTTTCAATGAGAAGAAGACTTGAAAAACCTTCCAACTTGATCTTCAATGATTTCCAAGCTTCCAAGAGACCTAAATTTGCATACACACAAGACAAGAGAGGGAAAAGTTCAATGTTACGACATGGGGGTTTGCCTTGGTCAAACCTCGTTTAAGTAATTAAACCAAAATGATGAAAGAAAGTAATGATACATGAAATAATGGAATATATTACCTTTCCATGATGTTGATCTTGAAATTTTGCAACATAACATGTAAAATCTTCCCTTGAATGTCCTTAGAAGCTTTCTTAATGATTTGCAATGACAAAACCCTAGGTTGCTTGACTTGAGATGGAAGATTGGTGGATGAACATGCAAATTAAGTTAATGGATGTAAAAAATGAGTTAAGAGATGTGTTTTTATAGGAAATTTACCTTATTTTCCTATTAATTAGATCCCTAAGGCTGACATGGAAAAAAAATAAACTTGAAACCTAATTTTTACCACCCAAAACCCCAAAAATGACTCAAATGGTACTCATTCATCACTAATGGTGAATGGGTCCCACCTAGATGGGACTAATCCACCACTAATGGTGAATGGGTCCCACATGGGCCATTTTTGCTAGCTCGAATGCTGAGAAGTAAGAAAATTAGGATTATATGATGACTATTTTGGTTATTTGATCAAATTATGCCTTGGGATGCACAATATGGGTTAATAGGGGCCTATTAATGATGATGTAAATTTCAATTGGGGCTTGGGACAAAAAATTCAATGTGAAAGTGTGATTAAGTACACTTTACAATACTAAAATGAGGTCCACATAGCCTAGGAAGGCGCAAGAACCAATCTGAATGTCCAAGACACATTACAACACTAGTTTATCAATACGTTTAATTCAAAAGCCTTCTAAATTGTTGTGATTATGTTATTAAACACATTTTATAATGTTGATTTAGGGAGAAATATGTTCATTAAGTCTAGAAAAGTGTGAAAGTCCTTTACAAGACATTAATAAAAGCATGCTATTTGATTTACAAGGGTACAATACCTAGTGTGGATGTATAAAATGCCTCAAAACACTAAATCAAGACCTCATTAAGTCCATTTTATCATGAATTAATCCCATTTCAAGCAAAGGGTCCTTTTTTCTATGACATAAGGGTTTAAAGGTTTAAGGGTTTAAGGGTTTAGGGTTCAGGGTTTACAATTTAGGGGTAGAGGGTAGAGGGTTTATGGTTTTAGGTTTTAGGGTTTAAGGGTAGAGGTTTGAGGGTTGAGGGTTTAGGGTTTAAGGGTTGAGGGTTGATGGTAGAGGGTAGAGGTTTTACGGATTAGGGTTTAGGGATTAAGGGTTAATGGTAGAGGGTTTAGGGTTTAGGGATTGCAATTTACAGTTTAAGAGTAGAGGGTGTAAAGTTGAGAGAAAGAGGGGGGGTTTGAGGGTAGAGGCTAGAGGTTTTATGGGTTTAGGGTAGAGGGTGTAGGGTTTAGGTTTTAGGGATTATGGTTTACGGTTTAAGGGTAGAGTTTGTACAGTTGAGATAGAGAGAGAGGGGGGTTTGAGGGTAGAGGGTAGAGGGTTAAGGGTAGAGGGTAGAGGGTTTAGGGGTTTAGGGTTTAGGGTTTACGGTTTAAGGGTTTAGGGTTTAGAGTTTAAGGGTTTAAGGGTTTAAGGTTTACGGTTTAAGGGTATAGGGTAGAGGGTTAAGGGTAGAGGGTAGAGGGTTTAGGTGTTTAGGTTTTAAGGGTTTAAGTGATAGGGACAGGGTTGGATTGAGGCAATCACTGACTCAATGCTCCGGGTCTCACCTTCTTGGACCCCTTTGGTGTCACTCTCCACCACTCAACCTATAGGTCCTATGCTACCTAGGCACCCCTGGTTCTTCTGGCCAACCCTACTACCATTTACAATGCTTTAACCAAACAAAACTTGGTGCTCTTCCTCTCATTCACTTCCTAGCCCTTAATACTCTTAAAGACTAATTATCCTCCAATGCTTCCTAATCTTGTTGCAGGGGTGTGAAATTTCTCCCATGGCATGAAAACCATCTCACAAGGATTCTTTGTTGACCTGCCATCAACATTTCTCCATCGCTTAATCAAGAACCATGTTTTAGGGTTTGGGCAAGGCTACTAGCCTTGAGCCCCTTTTAGGCCTCCTCACACAAGTAAACTGGTTAGAACTCCTCACCTTTGTGAGATTGTGCCAAACTCCCTTTTGACACCCTGGTTCTTTTTCGAAGCTCTTTAATATTTTTAGGGTTTGGGACCCTCTCTGTCCGTACACAGGAAGAACTCAGGTTTCTCCAAAAACTAGGGTTTTATAGACCATTTTCTTGATCTGTCTGCTCTTTCCAACCTCCAAATGATCAGCCAAGAACTCTACCTTCTTGACAACCTTTATGAAGGCTCCTGCAACCACTACACACATTTCCTTATCAAAGATTCATCACCCCTACCACGTTAGGACTATGTGTTTCACTATCTTCCCAAGCTGGGTGTCAACAAACTCGCCTAGGGAAAGACTTTGATCATGATTACAGAACCCGTAATGAATCCTACTACTAAGATATGTACAGAGATGGAGCTTGACCATGTTCCCAACAATTCCATACTTCCTGGTATGGAGGGAATGTAGCCTAGAACTCCATTTTTACACAGTTCCAGTCAAAATAGCAATAAGGAAAAAAAATAGAGAATTTATAAAAAGGAAAGGAATGATGAACTATCTATCTAATGTGCCACAAGAATGATTCAAAAGAATTCTCTACATGCTAAAAAAACCAACAAATTCCTTATTCAATTCATCTAACTGTTGTTCCAGAAGCAAGAACAAAAAAACAATAGTTACACACCAAAAATCACTGTCTTTTTATTATCATGATATAACCTCACTTGCTCCTAATTCGTCCCACCCTCAAACGGGTCAAGAGTTAACTTTACATATGCTTGGAAACAATTAGGTTTCCTTTTTGAGCTCAAGAACAACCAAAAGTTGAGTGTTGGAAAACACAATGTGTTTTACAACCTTGGTCTAAAGCTTAGAAAACAACCACAAAATGGATTCCAAAACTTATTCAACTTCTAACCTAAGAAGCAAAGGTCCTTAACCACAATTAAGATGGTGTTCAAAACCTTACATAACACAACAAAATTAAACTTTAACCAAAAACTACAATAAAGCTTAAACCTTGCCAGGTGCTCCTGCACCATTAAGGTAGAGGTTTGATGGTTTAGGGTTTAGGGGTTGGGGGTTGAGGGTAGAGGGTAGAGGGTAGAGGTTTTAGGGTTTAGGGTTTACGGATTAAGGGTTAAGGGTAGAGGGTTTATGGATTACACTTTATAATTTAAGGGTAGAGGGTGTAGGGTTGAGAGAGAGGTGAGGTTTGAGTGTAGAGGGTAGAAGGTTAAGGGTAGAGGGTAGAGGGTTTAGGTTTCACAGTTTATGGTTTAAGGGTAGAAGGTAGAGGGCTAAGGGTAGAGGGTAGAGGTTTTAGGGTTTAGGTTTTAAGGGTTGAGGGATTAAGGGTTTAGGGTGAAGGGATTAGGGCAGATAGTTTAGTTGGGTTTAAAAGGGTTTATGGTTTGAGGGTAGAGGGTTGAAGGATTAGGGTAGATATTTTAGTTGTGTTTAAAATGGTTTAATGGTTGAGGGTAGAGGGTATTGGGTTTAAAGGTAGAGGGTATTTTGTTTAGGGTAGAGGGTAGAGGGTTTAAGGGTTTGGTTTTAAGGGTTTAGGGTTGACGGGTTAGGTCTCCCATCCCTTTATCTCCCACTCCCTCTCTCTCCCACTCCCTCTCTTAGGTCTTCCCCCCCACCATAACTAAATAAATCTCTTCCTCTCAAGTCTTTCTCTCTTAGGTATCACTCCCTCCCATGCTACCTAGACTAATCTGTGTCACTCTAATTCCCTCTCTCTCTCCCCCTTTGGTCTTTTTGTATCTCTCAAGTCTCATCCCTCCTTACCCCTCTCCCGCTGTCAGGTATTTCCCCCCACTATAATTGGATAACTCTCTATCCCTCTCAAGCCTCTATCACTCTCAGGTCTCAGTCACTACACTACCTAGACTAATCTCTCTCACTCTTATCACCTCTCTCTCTATCTCAAGTATCACTCCCTTTGTCTCTATGGAAGGTGAAGATTTGAAAACAACACATTTGGCGCTCACCAAATTTAGCGAGCACCAAATATATTTTACCTTGAAATGGTAAAATAAGGGTTGACCTCGTGATTCAGGCCCACATGCTTCTATACTTGTCTGGTTCATTGCTTTATCCAATTTAGAAATTCCTTTTTTTATGCAGTTGACTCCATGTACCAATCTATGCTTGATCCATCACCTTTTTACCATCAACCTGCATGCTAAACAATGTAGAAGAAGACATTTTGAATTTTCTACATCATTCTACATTATCTCAGGTAATATATTCATTTTGGTAATATTGAAATGTTTATATTTAGAATATTTGTTTGTTTTTGAAATATAAACTAAATTCCTTTAATAATTTTATTAATCATAACAATTCCACATATATTTCAACATTGAATTAGATTGGAGTTGCATAAAAAAAATAAAAATTATGATTTTGAAGAAGACAAAAATGAGAAAAATGACATTTACTTAACACAAATTTACTTATGAATTCTATTTGCATTGCTTATAGTAGTCCACTTCTAGCATGGCTAGTGGAATTCACTCTATTTCATTTTAGGTAGATGTTTATATTGAGTTTTTTTGTTTTTTTTTCACAATTTTTTGACCATTTATTTGATGATTTTATTAATCTTCATTGTTACACATAAAATTGAACATTAAATTCATTATTACTGATGGTTGTGGGAAAACTTTATTTTCAACTAATTTGGAAAACTTAAGAGCTTTCATCAATGTTAATGTGCAATTTTCCATTAATTTTTTTGTGCCACAAAAAAATCACCTTCATCATGTGCTTAGATAATTGTAAGTGACTCAATACATATTTCTTTCAATGCAAGTTTCCATTCATTCATACCATTTACCGTTCTAAGAAAAAAAGGGAAAATAAGCATAAGATTCTCTAGTTTCCAAAGGTGGCAACAACTTATACCCTAGGTTTGACACAATTCTTTGCTCCTAAGAAATTTTCCACACACCAAATACTCCCATCAAACCCTTCTTAACATTGATCAATGCTTAAATGAAGCAATTTTGTACAAATTTGATGTCAAACAGGGAAGTAACTTGTCTCCAACCTCAAATTAAACCATTTCAAACCCTATTTAAAATTTTATAACCTTTCATTTCCTATCTTCCATAAACTCACCTATTCCTCCTTGTAGGTTTTCAATAGAGGTTTCTTGATCTCAAAACACCATTAGGTTTCTTTGGAACAACTTTGACAAAACAAAGCACCTATGCTATCCTAGACCATAAATTAGGTCACTTTTACAAAGGGGCCCTATTGGAAACTCCTCCTCAATCCCAAAACTCAGTGGGGAAGCAACAAATAGTCAACAAAACCTCCAATTTCACCATTTATTTGTAGTAACACACTTTCCAAGACATCTAAACAAGAAACCTTCATTTTAGGCAATTTACATGGGGGTTTATTGAAAAACTATATCCCAAACCTTCTCTAGCCTAGCCACCACTTCAAACACCCTTAATTATGTCTTCATATGCTTATAAGTTCATTCACTAGCCTATATCATCAATATTTCACCAAACCCTAGTTCAAAACCTCCATTTTCAAGCAAAATTTGCTCAAAAACCTTCAGGACAGCAACAAAAAAATCCTTCAAACATCTTCCCTACTCCAACAAACCATTTAAACACCTAAATCATTCCCTAGTGAGCTATTCCACCAATTTATAGAACAAAACAGTGGGTGGAATGGCTTAAAATGTCATTTTCATACGCTTAAAACCCTTAAAATAGGGTATACATACGAGTCCTCTATATTGTCTCTAAATTGCACAAAAACCATTGAAATCAATCCAAACCAAGTCTAAAATGGTTTTAGGCCTGCTTCCCACAAGATTCACTCCATGAAAGATAAAAAATTTCCAGTACGTAACTATACAAATAGGGGGTGTTTCAATTACTTCTCTTCTCAAAATTACATTCCAACCTCTTTCTTCGAGTTCACAGGCCTTTTTTAAAGGTTCTCTAATTGCATTCAATAGTTACAACTACTTTTCAAACCCAAATGACCATTGGGTTTCCCTCTTTACAACTTTTACATTTTCCATTGTCAACTCTTCAACATTTTTTGCAATTTTTATAATTTTGACACAATTGACCCCTAACTCACTCTAACCACCCCAAAACATTAGAAGTGTTCTAATTAAACCTTATTAAACCTAATAAAATGACTCCAAACAATAAAAATACCATTTTACCCTCCTTGACAACTTTTTGATGCCATTTTTGTATATGGACATACACTTGATTATTGGATAATTTGATATATAAAAGTTCAGAATCAAAATAAATTTTTCTTCATGTGCATGTTTAAACTGTTCAAATTTTTTATCTTGAGCAATGGTTAAATATCAATGTACAATAACATAAAAAATAATGGTTATATTATATAGTTGGCAATCAAAAATAATTAATAATGGCTAAATTATATCATATATTGCTTAGTTATATTATGGTTAAATTATAAAGTTTAAAAAAATTTGAAGACAAGAACAATGGTAAAGTTTAATATTTTAACTTTAAAGTTTAAATACAAAAAATTTGTTGTCTCACACTACACCTTTCATATTGCATTATCATTACATATTGAAATTAAAAAAATATCATAGTTTATGTTCATAAACATGCCAAAGAATTGCAGAGCAGGGTGGAAAACTCTCAACAAACCAACTACCCTTTAATATTCCTTCTAGACACAAAACACCATTGGACAGTCATGACCAGGGTACATAAGCACTAAATCAACAATCATCTTCCAATGAAACACTCACGAACACTCTAAAACTCAAAACCCTCACTTTTGACAAGTTTCAAGGGGGGTTTATTGAAAACCTCACCTCCAAACCTTTCCTCACTATTTCAATGCCTCCAATACCTTCAAATATTTCTTCCCTTTCTTAATTAACTCTTACAAAGTGCTTCCCCAAGTGTTTTCCATCACTACCTACTCTCAACCTCCAAATTTCACTCAAAACACAAATTCTTGACAACTAGGCATCATGACCAAACCCCAAAATGGCCACCCCTACTCTTGAAATCATCCACACATGAACACCTAATTATTCCATTCCACTAAGTTACAATAGAATACAATGGATAGAAAAGATATTTGGTGGAAATTTCCACGCTCCCTTGTGGAAAAAGCATGAATTTAGGCCTAGGAGGCATAGCTTGAAGTAACAAATTAAAGCAATATTTTGGAAGAAGGTTAGAACCTAGCTATTTTAGTGTTATCAGGTGGATTTTGATGTGATAGAAGGTTTTCATAGGAAGGGTAGGTCATTTGGATGTTTGGGCTTGAAGCCCTAGTTGAACAAAGAGTGAAAATGGGTGAAATTAAGAGGTTTTAGGAAGGAAATGTGTGAGAACTTTGGGGGAAACATAATTTGAAGGTGAATTAAGTTTTTGAAGGGTGAAATAAGAGTGTTTTAAAATATTTTGAGGTTTAATGAGGTCTAGAGATGGGTTTTTTAATAAACACCAAGAGTAGGGGCACCAAGAGCATTTTATGCAAATGTTAACAACTGAGGTCTTTTGGTTGTTTAGGGGTATTTGAGTCTTTTTGTTCAAAAAATAAGGTAATTTAGACCATTTTATGATGTAAGGGGTCCTTTTATAGGTCTTTAGGTGGTTGGAAGGTCTAAGTTGCAAAATATTGCAAAATTGTGTAAAAGTCGTCAAAATTGTAATTTATTGTCAAATGGTGGAAGTTCAAGAGTCATCTTATTGTATTTCATGGGGAAAGCAGTTGGAATTTGTTTAGTCATGTTTAGGCATGGTCTTCTTTCACATTGAACACATGGAATCTCTTTGAGCGACATTCAACTGGTAGAATCCATTAAGAGTCCAAAGTGTAAAATGGCTGCAAACTTCAGCATATTTGTATTCAGACACCGTGACACTTAGAAACTTCTCATATGAGCCTATGGGATCTTATTGGGCCCCTCTACAATAAACTCTCTCATTTTTCACTATCTCAGAGACATTTTTCCCATGGTGGTGGATTCTCACTTGGGGAAAAAGTTGTCAAATGCAAGTAGTTAAAGTTGCAAAGTGGTGCAACTTTCGTTTTGCAACTTCTGTGATCAAATAGACTATTCTAACATTTCTAGGTAAGTACGTTTACATTAGGCATGGTCCTCTTTCACACTGAAACATGCGGAATCGCTCCGAGCTAAATTCAATCAGCAAAATCCCTTAAGAGTCCAAAGTGTAAAATGGTTGTAAACTTCAGCATGCTCGTATTCAGACACCACGAAGCTTAGAAACTTCTTGTCTAAGCCTATGGGATCACGTTGGGCCCCTCTACAATAACCTCTCTCGGTTTTCACTATCTTCGAGGCCTTTTCTCATGGTGGAAAATTCTCTCTTGGAGAAAAAGTTGTCAAATGCAAGTAGTTGAAAGCTGCAAAGTGGTGCAACTTTCATTGTTCAACTCATATGACCAAACAAATTGTTTTGACACATCTAAGTGGGTATGCTTACACTAGGCATGGTCCTATTTTACACTAAAATATGTGAAATTACTTCGAGCTACATTCGACCGACATAATCACTTAAGAGTCCATTAAAGTGCAAAATGGCTACAAACTTCAACATGCTCATATTCAGACACTATGATGCTTAGAAACTTCTCATGTGAGCCATTGGGATCATGTTGGGTCCCTATATAATAACCTATCTCAGTTTTTGCTATCTCGGAGGCCTTTTCCCATAGTGGAGAATTCTCGTTTGGGGAAAAAGTTGTTAAATGCAAGTAGTTGAAAGTTGCAAAGTGGTGCAACTTTCGTTCTATAACTCATGTGACCAAACAGAATATTCTGACACATCCAAGTGGGTACGTTTATGCTAGGCGTGGTCCTCTTTCACACTGAAACACATGGAATCGCTCCAAGCTACATTCAACTGATAGAATCCCTTAAGAGTGCAAAGTGCAAAATGGCTGCAAACTTCAACACACTCATATTCGGACACTGTGATTCTTAGAAACTTCTCAAATGAGATAATGAGATTACGTTACGCCCCTCTATAATAAACTCTCATTTTTTTCTATCTCGAAGGCCTTTTTCCCGTGGTGGAAAATTTTCATTTGGGGAAAAAGTTGTCAAATGCAAGTAGTTGAAAGTTACAAAGTGGTGCAACTTTCGTTCTGCAACTTGTGTGACCAAATGGACTATTTTGACACATCTGGATGGGTATGTTTACTCTAAGCATGGTCTACTTTCACATTGAAACACGCAAAATTTCTCTGAGCTACATTCAACCAACAAAATCCCTTAAGAGTCTAAAGAGAAAAATGGCTACAAACTTTAGCATATTCGTATTCAAACACCATTATGCTTAGAAACTATTTGTATGAGCTTATAAGATTGTGTTGGGCCCCTCTACAATAACCTCTCTCAAATTTTTCTATCTCGTAGGCATTTTCTTGTGGTGGTGAATTCTACTTTGGGGAAAAAGTTGTCAAATGCAAGTAGTTGAAAGTTGCAAAGTGGTGCAACTTTCATTCTGCAACTCGTGTGACCAAATGGACTATTCTCACACATCTATATGGGTAATTTTACGCTAGGCATGGTCTTATTTCACATCGAAACACACAGAATTGCTCTGAGCTACATTCAACTGGTAGAATCCTTTGAGAGTCCAAAGTGCAAAATGACTGCAAACTTTAGCATGCTTGTATTCAGACACAATGATACTTAGGAACCTCTTATCTAAGCCTATGGTATTGTGTTGGGCCCCTTTACAATAACCTCTCTCAATTTTCACTATCTCAGAGGCCTTTTTCTCGTGGTGGTGAACTATCACTTGGAGAAAATGTTGTCAAATGCAAGTAGTTGAAAGTTACAAAGTGGTGCAACTATCCTTCTACAACTTGTGTGACCAAACAGATTGTTTTGATGCATCTAGGTGGTATGTTTACACTAGGCATGGTCCTCTTTTGCATCGAAACATGCAAAAAAAAATTGAGCTACATTCAACCGGAAAAATCCCTTAAGAGTCCAAAGTGCAAAATGGCTGCAAACTTCAACATGATCGTATTCAGATACCGTGATTCTTAGAAACTTCTTATATGAGCCTATGGGATCGTGTTTGGCCTCTCTAAAATAACCTCTCTCAATTTTCACAATCTCATAGGCCTTTTCCCATGTTGGCAAATTTTTGCTTGGGGAAAAAGTTGTCAAATGCAAGTAGATGAAAGTTGCAAAGTGGTGTAACTTTTGTTCTACAAATTGTGTGACCAAACAGACTATTCTAACACATCCAAGTGGGTATGTTTAAACTAGAAATTGTCCTCTTTTGCACCAAAACACATAGAATCACTTCGACCTACATTCAACTGACAGAATCTCTTAAGAGTCTAAAGTGCAAAATGATTGCAAACTTTAGCATGCTCATATTCGGACACCGTGACACTTATAAAATTTTCATGTAAGCCTATGGGATCATGTTGGGCCCCTCTATAATAACCTCTCTTGGTTTTGGCTATCTCGAAGGCCTTTTCTTGTGGTGGAAAATTCTCATTTGGGGAAAAATTTGTCAAATGCAAGTAGTTGAAAGTTGCAAAGTGGTGCAACTTTCGTTCTACAACTTATGTGACCAAACGGACTATTTTGATGTGTCTAGGTGGGTACGTTTACGCTACGTATGGTCCTCTTTCACATAGAAACATGCATAATCACTCCAAGCTACATTCAACCGGCATGATCCCTTAAGAGTCCAAAATGCAAAATAGCTGCAAACTTCAACATGCTCGTATTCAAACACCATGACACTTAGAAACTTCTAGTATTAGCCTATGGGATTGCGTTGGGCCCTTCTACAATAACCTCTCTGTTTGTTTTCTATCTCGAAGGCCTTTTCATGTGGTGGAAAATTCTCGCTTGGAGAAAAATTTGTCAAATGCAAGTAGTTAAAAGTTGCAAAGTGTTGCAAATTTTTTTTTGCAACTCGTGTGACCAAATAGACTATTCTGACATGTCTGGGTGGGTATGTTTACACTATGCATGGTCCTCTTTCACACTGAAATATGCAAAAATGATCCAAGCTACATTCAACTAGGAGAATTTTTTAAGAGTCCAAAGTGCAAAATGACTGCAAACTTCAACATGCTCGTATTCGGACATCGTGACACTTAGAAATTTCTCGTATAAGCTTCTAGGATCACATTGGACCCCTCTACAATAATCTCTCTTATTTTTTGCTATCTCAGAGGCCTTTTCCCATGGTGGCGAATTCTCACTTAGGGAAAAAATTGTCAAATGCAAGTAGTTGAAAGTTGTATAGTAGTGCAACTTTCGTTCTACAACTTGTGTGACCAAACAGACTATTCCAACACATCCAAGTGGGTACGCTTATGCTAGGCATGACCTACTTTCACACCAAAACATGCAGAAATGCTCTGAGCTACATTCAACTGACAAAATTCCTTTAGAGTAAAAAGTGCAAAATGGCTGCAAACTTCAGCATGCTCGTATTTGGACACCATGATGCTTATAAACTTATCATATGAGCCTATGGGATCATGTTGGGCCCCTCTACAATAACCTCTATCAATTTTCACTATTTCGAAGGCTTTTTCCCGTGGTGGCGAATTCTCACTTGGGGAAAAAGTGGTCAAATGCAAGTAGTTGAGTGTATAAAAATGACTTTTTAGCTATTCCACCCATTGTCTCCTACTGTAACTTGGTGGAATGGAAAAATTAGGGGTAGGGAAAATATGTGCATGGTTTCTGGAGTAGGGAAGGTGAGTTGAGTGGTTTGGTGCGATGCCCTAGTTGGCAATTTGATGAGTTTTGGTGAAATTGAGTGGTTTAAAAGTGGAAAAGGTTGAAATCCTTTGGGGTAGTAGTTTGTGAGGGACTTTTAAGCATGTTTGATGCTTTGGAAAGGTGTTATGAGTTGTGGGAATAGGATTTTCAATAAACCCACATTGAACTTGCTAAAAATTAGGGTTTTGTAAAAGTGGACTTAAAGGAGCAGTTCTTAGGTTAACGATTGTGGATTTGGAGGTTTTGTGGTCTAGTAAATGATTGTCTATAGTTATTTGGGATGGGAAGATAGTTTAAAGTATAGTTGCTTTGAAAATTTGGCCTAATTGGCCAATTGGGTATATATCCTTGGTGTTGTCCTTTCAAATCAGGACCATCAGGGTTTCAAACACCCATCAAGGTACTCAAGAACATACCATAGCCACTCAATAGGTTACTTTGATACAACTCTCTCAAATCAGGCTTTTAATACTAACTAGGCCTCAAATTAAGTCACTTTTACAAAGGAAATCTACCTTAAACTTTTCCTTTCACTCAAAATTCAATTGGGAAACTCTCTATAGGTTACCAAACCAAAGATTCCATAATTTTTTCTCAGACATCCACCCTCCAATATACCTAAACTCAAAACCCTCTTTCATAGCCAAAAATCAAGGGTTTTAATGGAAATCACATTTCTAGACCTCAATCAAACTTTCCACCACCTTAAACTAGTCTAAAATCCTCTACACATACTCAATTCAACAAGAAACAACGCTTCCCCAACCTATTTCACTCATTACCATATCAAAACCTCTCTTTTCCACTTGGAAAACACAATTTTCCACTATAGGGCTTCATGCCCAACATATTTTTAGGCCTCCCCTACACTCTCTCAACATTCCCTCAATTTTTAATTGATGTTGCAGTCCCATTCCACAAGTTACAAGAGCCACAAAAAGTGGAATGGGTCGAGCTTACATTTTAAATGCTACAAACCCTTAAAACATGGTATAAAACTCGTCACAAAGAATTTGCTCAAACTTACACCGAATCCACTATTGGATGCTCAAATCAAATGGAATAAGTGGCCAACTCACACCTTAAAATGAATTCAAAATAGATTTAGAACATTATGTAGTTGTACGGGTTGTACAGCCACTACAAACTCAAAAAATACAGAAAAAGTGGAGAAAAATAGAGTATTATTAATGTTCCAATCTTCCAAATCTTCAAAAATCCAACTTACATCGATGGTTTCACCTTATTTATCTTTTTCCCTCCAAACTAACTGTCCTAATTCCTACAACTGCCTTTTGAAATGCTATGACCATTTGCATTCCCTAAAAATGCAATTTTGCAACTTTTTAGCAACTTTACATCTTTTTTCAATATTTTGCACTTTTTGCAAACTTGACCTTCTAAACACCTAGTTATCAACTAAAATGACGCATTACAATAGAAAATGGTCTCATTGACCTTATTTTAGAAAAAATACCTCAAAACCTAAAGCCTACTCCTCAAAACCTTGAATTGACAACTTCTATTCAATAGTGCTCCTGCACCAAAAAATGTGGTAGCATAGAAAAGGAAGTGAACTCTTTGAAAAAATGCCTCAAAAAATGAGGTCTCATGGTAATGGAATTCTATGACAATCAAAATCAATTTGATTTTCATGGCATTCCATCACCTTGAGACCACATTTCTTTGAGGCATCTTTTCAAATAGTTCATTGCCTTATCTATGGATTGTCATGGCATTCCATCACCACATTTATTTGATGCATTTTTTCAAATAGTTCACTGCCTTGTCTATGCTATTAATTACTATTATGCTTTTGATATGTTTTTTCCAACCATCCATAGCTTGTTTAAAGCACTTGTTTTAGGCTTTTAGTCATAACAACAAGGCAGTTAACTATTTGAAAAGATGCTTTGGTAGACATGTATGAAAAATGTGGTAACATAGACAAGGCAGTGAACTATTTGAGAAAATACCTCAAAGAAATCTGGTCTCATAGAATTCCATGATAAGAAAATGCAATTGGTAGTTGCTCCTAGTTATTAGTTATGCAATGTGAAGTAATTGCATAACTACTTAGGTTGACTTTGTAGAAACTATATTGTAATTGAAATTTTGCCATCTATTAGCATATAGTTATTAGATATGCAATGTGAATTAATGCTTTGATTTTGAAAGATGTGCAATGCAATGTAATCAAAGATTTGAATATATACTACACAAATCTATTTTTTACAATTCATTAGTTAAAATATTTATTTTATTTGCTCTCTATATTTCTATATGCTATGGAAATACCTTTAGATTTCAAAAAAAATAGTTTTTATCTCTTGTTCTGCAATTTTTTTGTTTTTTTTAAATATGATTTTTTCCCAATTTTTTCAAAAACTCTTATACTTTTTCTTTGGTGATTTTTTCCCAAAAATATTTTTGCTGCTATGCATTGGAAGCATGAAGCATACATGTGAATACACACAATATAGTGAAGTATACATGTGAATAAGTGAAGCATACATGTGAATAAGTGAGGTACAAGTAATTGAAGCATTCCAAAGGATACAAAGCACCAGGAATGGAGCTTATTTACACAATATGCTTTAGATGGGGCTTATTGAGCAATCAACATTAATTAATTAAGCATTAGATGTAAACAAAATCCATGCCTAGAACATTCAAGCATACAATTTACATGATACACATGATAACATCATTCAAGAATGGTAGTAGGAAAATAATATTTTATTTAATCAAAAATCCATAAGGCTATACAATGCCATATATTGATAAAAGTATATACAATATATCCAAAAAGGCCATACAACCTTAGTACAAAGGATCCATATGGACATAAAATGTTATTTATATATCGATAGTACAAAACATATGTTCCAAAATTCCACATAGGCATACAACAAATGACCCTAATACATAGTCATTTCCCTCTAGGGGAAGGAAATAGATCCTGTGTTGCCTTCAAAATTCAGCTAGATGGAGTGACTGTTGGTTCTCTTGTCTTTCGAGCATGCTCTCTAGTCCTCCTCTCTTCATTTTGGACCTTCAACTAATACAATAAAAAGTAAAGATGTTAATACATAGAAATTGAATTGTGGAATGACATATAACAAAACATAATCACTTAGCGCATACATATAGTCATCATGCACATTTACAACATTACCACGTCCACAATCTAGAGTGACAACCACCTGTAGCAACCATCAAGATAGAAATTAAACTACATAAAAGCATTGTGAAATTTTTCTATAATAGACCATAAAAGAGTAAATATAATGTCAAATCAACTAATTTGTTGCATACCTCTCTCAATGGATCATAATTGGCTATTGGTGTAGCAACTCCATGGTCTATCATGCCACCAAAATCACCAAGGTTGTCTAATGTCATCATCTACAAATGAAACAACATATCTAACATCGATTTTAAGAAGTTTAGGTAGTCCCTTTATAACTGCCATAAATGAAAGAGTAAATAGTTGTCCTTAGTTGATACTACAATATAGTGCTTATAGATCACATAATGGTGAAAGTACTAAGTCCACTGGGATAGTCCAAACTCTTGCAAATGCCAAAGTTTAGTGCTCATTGAGATTCATATTGCATATGTTGATGAACTAATGTTAATGAGGGCATGTTGTCAACACAGTGATAATGTCACAATGAAGTTCACATGAATGAAGTGAGGATTACTATGTTACTAGTAGCTTTCAAATGGATAATGGAACATATAATGAATTACAACATGTCTAGGGTTTTACTATAGCACATGAAGTTGGTTGTTGAGGTGTGCAACAATAATGGAGAAGACAACTTTGGTCAATATTGAGTGGAAGCAAATTTATTTCTTCTAACGGTGTCTAGGATAAAATTTGGATGGAGGTGCTATAGCATAGATAGGATAAAGAGACAAGACCA
This sequence comes from Sequoia sempervirens, assembly GCA_007258455.2. Lineage (NCBI taxonomy): Eukaryota > Viridiplantae > Streptophyta > Pinopsida > Cupressales > Cupressaceae > Sequoia > Sequoia sempervirens. The sequence continues at coordinate 84,686 of VDFB02113595.1, forward strand.
ACAAGTGATAATGGAACATATAGTGAAATAATAGAGGGTATAATAGGATGGGAGTCAAATGCAATAATGGAATATGGGATGGACTAGAATAGGTTAATGGGATGGGCTAGGATGGGATAACAAAATATAGCATGAACTATTAGAGGTTAATGGGATAGGATTAGGATGGAATAAAGGAACATAGTGTGAATTAGGGAAAGATAATGGGACAAGACCAATAGGGGATAATGGAACATAAGGTGAAATAAGAGAGGGTAATGGGATGGGAATAGAACTTGGGATTAATGGAACATAGGATGGACTAGTATAGATTGATGGGATGGGCTAGGATGGGATAACAAAATATAGGGTGGACAATTAGAGGTTAATTGGATGTGATTAGTAGGGAATAATGCAACATAGGGTGAATTAGGAGGTGTCTAGGGTTTGACTATAGTAAATGAAGTGCAAACTTGACATGTGTGTAGCAATAATAGAGAAGAGTTATCTAGGATGAAATGTGGATATGGATGGTATAACATAGAATGGATAAAGGAACATAGGGTGGAACATAGGGGATCATGGAACATCTAGGGTGAAATAATAATGGGTACAATAAGATGGGAGTAGAAGGGCATAATGACACATAGCATGGACTAGAAGATATTAGTGGGATGGGCTAGGAGGGGATCATGGAAAATAGGGTGAACTATTTAATGTTAATGGGATGGGATTATGAAGGAATAAGGAACAAAAAGTGAATTAGGAGAAAATAATGTGGCACGATCAAGGAATACAAGTGCAATTTTTGTGTTTCTCATCAGTTTTTTAGATTTGTATGTACACAAAATTATGAAAACTAGATAACATTGTTTTACAACACCATTAATGAATAAATGCTACCTGAGTGAAAGTTGTTTGAGGAAATGAATTGCGATGTGTGGAGGTCAAAGGTCTGCCAGGAAACTATTTGAAATCCAAAGCATGTTATGAGACAAACATTCAAATATAACATTCAACTATTTAAATGCAATAATAATATCTTTAATACTACTTGCATACCTGTGGACTCATCATCAAGAATGAATAAGGGTCTTTAGGAATGGAACACATCTCATGAACAGTTCGACCGTAAAATTTCATCATATCAAAATTCTACTAATTTAGTTATTCTTAAATTTCAAAATATAATTTAATAAAGAACATTAAATGAACTTTCTAAATTTTACTTGAGTGTTAATGTCAAATGTATCATTCAACAAATCATTTGTGAAATCCATCGCCTCTACAGCTGATGTAGGTTGTGTAGTTGCATCATGAGAACTTTGATAATCGTACCTACAAACAACACCACAAGTGCCACAATGGTGGGGTGGAGCTCAAGGCCTACACATCTCCTCCACATCAGGCTCTACTAGAGGCCTCACACACTATAAAATAGTCTGGGTGAGTGAGTCAATCGACTCCATCATGTCCACCTCTACACTATCCTTAAGAATGGAAGGAACATTGACATGCTCCACTATGGGTCTGGCCAAGGGTCTCAATGCCAACTATGGATTACATTTTGCAATAGGTCTATAATGTGTGGAGCCCCCACCTCTACCCTGAAAGTCTAAGATGTCAAAATAGTTTGGAATTTTATTAAGGACAAACTCACAATAGAGTTTCCTCAAAAAGTATTGCGGTACCTCATGGTTATTGCATGGAGGTTGGTTAAAGACCATCCACCACCGCTCCCAATATTTATTTTTAATTAACTCATGGTGGTACCAATGGATGGGGAACCTCCTACATGCATGAGACAAAGGTTCATTGGTTCTCGGGTTTATAAATAGGGCACACAAGTCATCTTTTCTATTTTTTGTTTTTTGACATCTGCATATGACAAACCTCTAGAATAAAATTATCTCATATCATGCCTCTTATTTGACCAAAAAATTATTTCCTCACTCATTTCTCCTACATGAGTTACAATTGACTTCAATGATTCAGCAATCCCTCTCCTATAAGGGTGGGTTTTGGCATGCTTGGTTAATCTTCCAATTAATTGTTCAATGCTTCTTTTATTTTTTTCAATTTGATTTAGAATATTTTCTTGTGTTCCTTAAGGATGCCTATGAATTGATGGAGGGGTTTTAGGTTGTTCTTGTATAGGAGGCTCTTCATGAGGGGGTGATTGTGAATTCTCAATGTTTCAAGGTGGAGATCCATTCTTTGAGAATTAGAACAAATTTTTATTATAAAAACCTATTTCAATCTGCATTCTAAATCAAATTCGAAATAAATAGAATAAAAATGCATACCTCTTTGTAATTTTTGACCTCTCTAACATGTTGGCGGCATCATCGTGAAAAATGACAAGCTAAGGATGTAAATAATGGATGATATTTCACAAGTGTGAGTTGCAAACCTCAAATCCTCCAAGCCAAGCCATAGGTTGAAGTGAAATGAGGGTTTGAAAGGCGTTTATTCATTTTATTTCACTTTTACATTTGGTGCACACCAAATTTGGCGCATGCCAAATGACTTCAAGTCATTTGGCATGCGCCAAATGGCCAATTTCGGCCTTTTTTGTGAATTTTTCTAATTTGGCACCAAAATTGTGTCACAAATTGGTGCACTTACCCATAGATTTTTTCATTCTTCATTCCCTCTTTCATGCACTATTTCAATTCAATGTTTGATTACCAAAATTGGGTTTGACAAAGGCAAACCCCCATTCACCCAAAAACAAACATTTTTCTCTCTTATGTATATGATTGTAGATTTAGGTTGAAGAAGACTTGAAGACCTTTTAAAGAGAAAGATTTACAAAGTTGCAAAAGTTGCAAAAGTTGTCAAAGTTGTCAAATCATAGAATCTAACCTACAAATCAAATTTTTGACTTTCCAACACTAAAACCTAGACAAATCAAAAGCTTTAGATCTGCACCAAAAGCTCCAAAAATATTGTTGCAACCCCTGTACTTGGACACATTCTCCCATGGGAGAATGAGTCTCATATCAACTTCTAGAAAGCACTTTTGGTTACTAGTACACATGTTTCTACCCTTCTTAGATCTACATTTTGTTTTCTAGTTCTAGGGTCAATGCAGGATCATGGGGGTTCAAACTAGGCGCTTAAATGAAAATAAAATTCATAAAAATAGAGTTAGGAAACTTGACATAAAAATTCAAATAATTTATTAACATAATTCAAAAAATATATAAGAAAAAAATTTGTAGAAAATTGGATGTAGTTTATAAAGTAAATCTATTTGGTGAAAATTTTAAATTTCAATGCAATAGTACTAAATTTTTAGGAAAAAATAAAAAGTAGGTGTATGTCTGACCAACCTAAGTACAAGCAATTTTTTTTGAAATTTTCAATATAAGTAGAGGACACATGCTCGAATGTGCCACTTTTTTTTTTGTAATTATTTTGCTAGTAAATAATTAGTTATGAAATTTTTATAATTTTTTTAAAAAAGTATTAAAACTTGTTTTTCTAACCACCATAACTTGGTAAAAAATTTATGAAATATATTTTTTATAATTTATCCTATACTATGGGAAGCATAGAGTGTGTAACATTTTTCGGATTCAAAAAATATGAAATTATTTAATAATTATAGATATTTTTCAATCAGCCTATCAATCAGGACTTTAGTTAGAATGTATGTAGAAAATCAATAATAATTATCTATTTAATTCCAAATAAGGCATGTATTATATGTTTGAAAAGCTAATAATTTTCTCAATAAAACTTTTTCGTTTCATCAAATTTGGACAAAAACAAGTCATCAACCACTTTATTGTCATATGGCCACTTTTTGGATCCCCATGATCCTGCACTCATCCTCTACAAATATTGACATTAATCTTCAAGTTTCAAGTGTTAGATTGCATTTTGGTGTTTATTTTTTATTTTTAGTTTATCTCCCCAAAGTGTTGCTTGACCTTGACCCCCATCCTTTAGTCACAAGGAAATCTAAATATTCTCACTTAGGTTTGATTCACCTAAGGGCTTTCAATCAATTCATTGTGGGGATCTTATTTCCTAATGAAACAAAAAAAATATGTCCCTTATCATATCATATTTTAAACCCACCTTTAATAACACCTATTTTTCCTCATTTTAGGGCCTAAAATAGATCCCACATAAAGGTTCAACATATATTAACCCTTCACATACTCATCAAACATGTTACGTCAGCACATCATAGGACCTAAATAAAAATCCTTCATTTATTCATCCAATTCACAACATTTGGACCTCAAAACATGATATGAATTGGAATTCAAGCTTAACTAACATCTGGAAACTTATCTTCAAAATTGTAACATCAAACACTCATCTACAAAGGAGTGCAAAATATCACACATAAACATACTGTACAAGAAATAACTATGAAATACCATATACTAGACTCTGTCATTCATATCTCTAAGAATACTTTGCCAAACTAGATGATATCTTGGATTTAGATTCTTCTAACAACTGCAAAAAATAGGTTAGAATTGTAGAGAAGGGTATGTGCAGGATGATGATGGGCTGAAAAGTGGCAATATGATGGGTATGTGTAGGGTATGTGGTTGGCGACTTTTTTTTACCCAAAATTGATGAAACGAAAAGGGTTATTAAAGGAGATTCTCAACTTTCTACCAATATAAATTATGTTTTACTTTGAATTTATCAAATAATTATTATTCATTTTCTATTTGAATTACGACTAAAGTCCTGATTGATAGGCAGATTGAAAAACATCTATAGCTTTCAAATGATATCACATTTTTTGAATATGAAACATGCATCACATTCTATGATTCACATACTATGAGATTAAAAAGAAATGAATTTCATGAAGTTTTGACCATGTTAAGGTGGTCAGACACATGAGTTTTTATATTTTTTAAAAGTTGTAACAAAAAATTCATAATATATTTATTTACATGGGAAAA
>VDFB02113596.1:0-13028 GCA_007258455.2 Sequoia sempervirens
AGAGGAAAGTAATATATAACAAGAGCAATGAATTAGAAAAAAGAATAAAAAAAATTGCCTCTACATCAACAAGCAAAGAGGATAAGTAGAATGAGACTGTAGTGAATGAACTGAAGCAAAGGCTAGATGAGAGACAAGAAATATGATAAGGAAAAATCCACTTCAGAAAAATTAAGACTAAGCATTGCGATTGGAAATGCATAGTGGCAACAAAAATAGGAAAAGGAGAGAAAAAGAAATGAAAGATTGGAGGAAGAGCTGATGGAAGAATAAATGAAATTAAGTCTTATCAAAATAAGTTATCTACATTTTGCAGAGAACAATGAGGCATATGAAACAAAAGATATAGGATGAAATAATGCAAGGGATTGATCATTTGTGTGATATGTTTCAATTGATTGATGCTATCAAACAAAATTAGAAGAAGCTCAAAAAATATTTAATGGACAAAAAAAATGTGTTGGCATTAGAGAAATCAGCAAATCAAATTCAACAAACAGTCTACAAAGCTAGTGACAATATTTTGAAATCAAAGGGGATTACTAATTGGTTTTCTACATCAATGGTGTTGTCATCTATCATTGAAAAGTGTTTGAGAATGCACGAAACAAAGGAATATTTGCATTTGGTTCACATGAACAGGAGGATGAAGAGGTGGATAGAAAGGTAGGAACTATGGGCCAGTTTTCTGGGGCACATTTAGATAGACAGTTTATTTAGAATAATGATTTCGGAAATAGGATGGAAGATGCAGGAGATTGATTTGGACCATTTTCCTACGGAACCTAGATGTATTGAGCTTCTTTGGATTCCATCAGAGCCATTGCAACCCTAGCTTAAAGATTGGTTGAAGGAGTCCAGTGGATGGTTCTGGTTTGAATCATGGTTATTCCAACAGATATTCAAGTCAAACAACATCGATTCAGACAAGCAACAATTCCACCACCTAAATTATAAATTTACTAGAAAAGAGTGAAGTGGTAGTTTGATTTTAGTAATATGATTTTTTCCAAGTTCCAACTCAACTCTGTGCAGAGTTGTCCTTGAGCAATATTTTGCATTGCCAATTCCTCTATGTATTCCTTCATGTGATAATCAATTTAAAAGATCAAATTCAGACTTCAATAATGTGTTGATGTTCAATTATATGCATATTTATTTTATCATTTGAAGAAAAATTCTGGTAGTTGTTTCAACTACTAGATACACTGTAAATGATTGTTGATGTTCATTGTTGTATATGCTACTATTACTATTGTTAATATGTTATTAAGCTAATATGCATTGAGTTGAGTGATGAATCGCTGAGTACATGTTCAAGTTTTACTTTTAACATAATTAAAATATGAACTATAAGGTGATTTTAATTCCAAGCATCCATAATCTTAGTGAAATTGCATTACAATTCACACATCAATACTAAATCTCCATGACTACTTAGCCGATCCACTAAACATTTATATGAATTCATGCTTAAATCAAGGTACTTTAACTAGTTCATTAAACCAGAGCTAGAATTAAAACATACATCAATGCATAATGACAAAGAATATTAATGAAAGATCATTGATCAGATTTCATTAATAATTCATGTAAAAATTTACAGTTGGAGAGACGATAGACTCAAAATAAGGGAGAAAAACAAGCTTAGTCACTAGTCCTCAGATTTTTATAACCTTGTTGTGGATTTCTAAATTTTCATAACTTCCTGATTCCCCGATTTGATTGATGGTTCACTTTGTTGAGTTGCAAGTCTTGTTGGTCATCTTTGTAGTCAATGGAGGATGAGAGAGTTATTTCAATATAGAAAGAGTTAGACAATGGTGAAGTTCATGCATGCATAATCTTTGGGTTATGGTGTGTGAATTTATTCTACTTTTGCTGAGTAGTTTACAGTGGATTATCTATTATTGTAATTGAAATGATATATTTTTGGTTAGTTTCATTACTATGGTTACTATCACTCAAAGTCACAATTTTGGTGTTTTTTCTAACCTTAGTCGCTAGTCCTCAAATTTTGATAACCTTGTCATGGAGTTCTAAATTTTAATAACTTCTTGATTCCCCATCTTGGTTCACTTTGTTGAGTTGCAAGTCTTTGTTGGTCATCTTTGTAGTCGGTGAGTCAAAGGTTTCAAAAACTTTGAAACTTCAGACTTTGGTTCTAAGGTTCCAAGTTTCAGTGACCATGTGACATTATGGACTTATCTTGGCTTTCAAAGGCATTGTCATTTCATTGAATTCTATGTACAGACTAACATTGAGTTGTCTTTTCAGGAATTTCAAAAAGCATGCAAGTTTAAAGGCTATCTTTTCAAGGAATGAAATTAAATGCCACATTTAATGCATTTCCTATCAAAATAATGACATAAGTGGGTGGTAAAGTTTTACTCAGTCATTTAGCCTGCTTTCTCATTCTTTGCCAATGCCAGTACTTCTCAAGTCCAAACATTCTATCTCCACCATTTTGTGCTCATGCAGAGTGGAATTCAAAATCACTGGTCTTGCATGAGGGACACTAAATTGGGAATGCCAATTTGGAGGAGTTTTTGGTGTGCCTAGAGAAAAGGGAGAGAGCAACACTGGAAGATAAAGTTTTGTAGAGTGGTTTGGTGCACGCGGGAGGTTTCCTAAGGTTGTACAAATTGTTGACCTAGTGATTGTGTGCACAAGGGGCTACATTCCAAAGACACGAGATTAGAGCTATGGACGGGTCAGTCATTGCAAGAATTACTCCTGAAGTGATTTCCTATGCATTAAGCATTCCAGAGAGGGAAACTGTAGAGGAAATGTTTGTAGCTGTTGGTGACAATTTTTGCAAAGTGAATGAGGAATGGTGCAAAAATTCTATTGCGAGGAATTGGTTGAAGTCCGAGAAAAAGGGTAAGTCTCAGTTTCCCTCAAAGCTTAAAAGGGTTCATTTTAAGGATGAAATTTCAGATGTTATCACCTTGCTACATTGTGTGGTTGGTAATGCATATTCTGACTCTTTTAAATTTTGGATTTTCCATTTTATTCTGCTGATTTGTAGTGAAAATAAATTCATTGACTGGGATGAGATTATTAGTTATCATTTAAATGAGCAATTGATAAATTTCTAGCAAACTGTTGCCTTCCATATGTGCTCATACCTGGTTTACATTCTAGCCAGTCAAGATGTTGTCTAGGTAGGGTTGGAACCACAAAAGTCTCTGACGTCGAACACATCTGTGTAGAGAAGTTTTCCATAGCTCACTAAGGAGGTTGGAATGCGGAATTTCTGCTGCGTCAATGACACATTTTTAATGGAAATTGTGAGAAGAATTGATGGAAAAATTGAGCTTTGAGTTTCACCAAAAGCGGCTGCTCTGGTATTGAGGTTTGGAAGTTTCTACATTCAGTTCAATAGATTCATTTATCTTAGAATTGGAGGTTTTGAGAAGGCTCCATTGAAATTTCCCTGTTACCCAAGTGATTTCCTAGTTTTCTTGAAGTTTTCTAGCAGATGGTCATTGTAAATGTTAAATATTCAAACATGGGAAAGAAGGGGTATGCTTTTCCACTATCCATGCCTTCATTTTCTTGAAAAAGTAATAATATTGCTAGGGGTGTGGAGAAAGCCCTGAATGAATTCAATTTTCAGTGTTTGCCCATGAGAACTAATTTTGATAGCAAGGGTTATGTTAAGCAAAATTTGTATCAAGCTGGCAGCTATGAACATCGCCGTGATATTGAATATTTTTGGGAAGACTGTATAGATGAAGGCAAGGTGTATAGAAGAAATTTTATGAGATTGACCCTAAGGAAAATACAAGCTTTTGGTATTTCTTTCAATATTCCAGAAGATGCACAAGAATACTTGGTAATCATTGATCCCGAATATTGGGCCCTTACTACTAAGCCCTTGTACAAAATTAATTGGTGAGAGGATGAAGTTTCAGACTTAATGGTCCTTTCTGCCCCTATTTTGAGAAGAACTTCAAACTAGTTGAGTGAAAAATGGCACCAAAGTGTAGGTTCTCCCCATGAGCAAAGAGTTTCATAGAGAAAAGAGCAAGGGATTGTATAGGCCTCTGGCATAAATATATCAGCTGGAAAGTAGTCAATTAGGTCGTTTGGCATTGGCTCATAGTTAGGAGATGATGAGAAGCCAAAAGACACTGGGGCCAAGCTAAAATCAATTTGTGAACAAGATAGTTTACCCTCTATACCTAAGAAAAAGACTAATCAAGAAAAGCCAATGCCTACATAATCTAAGGGAATTTTTCAACAAATAATTGATGATAATTCTTTTCCCACATTCTTTGAAGTTCTGCCTTCTCTAGTACGTGATACTTCTATTTTTTTTCAATCAACTGAAGAAAAAAAAATGTAAGTGTTGAAAGTAGAGACACTAGATTAGTGGCATCTTCCCCAACATGGTTAAAGAAAGCAATCGAGAAGAAAAGAAAGAATATTCCTGCAATGAAAATTGAAGTAGCTACAGTTGTCATGTTGTTGCAGGGTCACCAAAAGCCCAAAAAGGCTAAGAGGATGTCACGAATTGTCACCGATTCCACTACTAGGCATTAATTGTTGGAGATTGCTTATCGAGAAAAGAACCTAAATGAAAATGAGATAACGGAAGTTGACTACAAGGTTACTCATGTTGATATGGGGCCATCTACTTTAGAAGGTGATGTATATCATGTTGATTACTCTGTTAATGCATTGATCAAAAGAGAAAAAGAACAAAAAAAGGAGAACCTTCAGTTGCAATCTCATACTTTCTTTAAGAAATTTTCTTTCATCAATTGTGACTCTGACCATTGAGGAAGCCTCAAGCTCAAATGTTCAAGGTATTGATTCTGACATTGTGCAATGGGTCAGGAAAAATTTAGGTTATGCTAAAGCTGACAGCAAATGGATAGAAGGGCTTTATCAAGATGGCATTTTCTACATTAGTAAATTTAGATGTTAATGTGTCTAATAAAAGAAAGGAATTAGTAGTTGAGTTCCAGCAAATCAGGAGAGAACATGGTAGCACATTTTTGCTTTCAAGGGAAATTGTTGAATTAGTCTCCATGGAGCACACTTTGTTAATAAAAGAAAAATTGGTGGATGACCCTAGAGAAATTGATCCTAGTTGGTATGATTCATTGGAGTGGAAATTGTCAGTATATGAAGATTATATCAAGGAAATCAATAAAGTGTTAGAAAAATACTTTGACATATTGGTGAAGATCAAGGAGAACTTCAATGCTCTTGAAGTGGACCTCACATATGGGTTCAATGAAAATATACTGGATCTTGTAGACATAATGAGGGAATTTAAAGAGGTGTATCATAGAGAAGTAGGTGATCCTGAGACAACCACTGGAAACTCGTTTAGAAAATTGAGTAACTTATAGACCTATATGAGTGCATTTAAGGTGGAAAGTGACAACATCTATAAAACGCTAGTTGAGTCAGACCATGTACTTTCAAAATGGAGGACAAGGTTGCAAATCACCATGACTCCAGGAAGCAGAAACATCACCGCAATTGTCACCAAGTACTAGGAATACAGGCAAAGAGTAAAGGCACAAGAGGCATTACTGGAGGAGTAGGAGGTGGAAATAATTGGAAGCAAAAAAAAAGTCGGTGTTGGGACCGCTATTTAGTTTTAGTTTTATGTTATTTTCTTTAACTCGATCTTCGACACTTCAAAGACTTTATTTTAATTTCTAAAATGGTTTTCTTCGCGAAATTGTTATCAAGGAAAAAAAAATCATGATTTTAATGGCTTCGTTATTTCCAATAATATCAGAAAGACAATGGTGAAGTTCATGCATTATCGTTAATCTTGAGTTATGGTGTGTGTGGATTGATTGTGCTTTTGATGAGTACTTTTCCAATGGATTATCTATTAACGATATATTTTGGTTAGTTTCATTAAGCTGATGGTTACTATCACCTTCAAAGTCGGTGATTTTGTATTTTCCCTAACCTAGTAAATAGTCCTTCCAAGTTTTATAACCTTGTCGTGGAGTTCTAAATTTTCATAACTTCCTGATTCCCTGACTTGGTTCACTTTGTTGAGTTGCAAGTATTTGTTGGTCATCTTTGTAGTTGGTGGAGGATGAGAGAGTTATTTCAATATAGAAAGATAATGGTGAAGTTCATGCATATGTAATCTTTGAGTTATGGTGTGTGGATTTATTGTGCTTTTGCTGAGTAGTTTGCTAGTGGATTATCTATTATTGGAATGATAGATTTTTGGTTAGTTTCATTGTTGTGGAATGTTTATCTATGAATAAAGATTTTCCTGTGATGGATGCATAAGGATTTCTCAAGATAATTTAGGTGATTTGGTAGTTTAAGCTTTTATTGTTTAAGTTTTTGTGGATGTCTCTTTATAAGTTATTTATGTTGAATTTTTAACTCATAGCTTATAAGTTATGGATGTTGAACTATTAGCTTCTATTCAAGTGATCCGCATTAGGATCTAGACTAATTGCATAATTGAATGCTTAATGTTTACAATCTTTAAAATCCAAATTACATAAACAAAATTAACACATTAACATGGTTAATTAAGCGGAAATAATAAAGTGAAGAAAATAGAATGTGAGAGAGAAAGAGAGAGAAAATGCAAACAATCTGATAACGGAGTTCGCCACAATCGTGACTACGTCTCCGGGTCCGCTCCAATGGAGTGACCGATCCGATTAATCTCCAGAAAATGATTACAAGATCTTCCACCTGATACAAGATTTTTGTCTCCTTGGTCGACAATGAATTACAAAGAAAATCCCTCAACAAATGCAACAAGCTTAACTAAGCTTCAAATGCATAAGGATCAAATTCACTATCACTTGGAAATCTTCTCACAACTCTCCCAAAAATTCACTTCAAACACTTAGCCAAAAAAAATCTTCAAAAATTACTTAATCTCACACCCCCCATTCTACCCTTTTTATACAAAAAAATTACTCAAATTGGTTCATAACCAATTGATTTTCAAAACCTCCCAATATCCCCTTTACATAGAAAATATTATTTGAAAATCCCCCCTTATTTACATAGGGATATCCTCCCGTTAAAATAACCCATCCAATTTTACATAAAATCTTCACAGATGGCCTCTTGTAATTTTATTCCATAATTCGTTTCAGGATTTATTAGGAGATCTTAATAATTCACCTTTGAATATAAACGGGCTTGATTTTGTTAAGGATTTAATCCTTAATTATAGGGGGTGAATTGGTTGGCAATTTGATTTTTTTTTTTAAATAATGATTAAGTTCCCCTTAAAAAGGGGATCTCCCATCCACATGTATTTTTAAATATTAAAGGGGTTTTATCCCATTTAAATAGGGGTAAATTTGTTTTCTTTTAAATTAAGACCCCACCTACTTTTTCTCATGTAGGCCTTAAATTAAGGCTTTTAAATGGGAGGAGTGGTAGGCTTTTATATTTTTATATTTTTATTATTATTATTTTTTATAAAAAAAACAATAATATTGTCATTGGAGGGATGAGGAGATGCCATGCGTCAATGGCTAATTGGTCGTTGAGTTGACCGGGTGCTGACATCATCATGCAACTTTGACCCAATCTTTGACCTTCCATAACTTCGCCATACAGACTTTGTTTTTTGTGAAATGAACTCTATCGGAATCATGACGATGAGCACTACACAATGGTGCTGACTTTGACTGGTTTTGATGACTTTGATTTTTTCCCTTTTTCTACCCTGGTTCTGAGAGTTGACAAGAGGTTTGACCATATATCTTGAGCTCGACTCGATTGACTCGCTCAAGTTGCATTGAAGTCGAGTCCCGACTCTTCTATGATGAAAACTAGAGAAAATTGGAATTTCAAAATTGACAAAAATCCTCCTGATCATCAAGGAATGGATTAATATTCCTTTCAATTATTTATCAAAGATTGTGTGAATGGCAATAGAAATTTTTATAAGTAGTGTGATAAGTGTTGTTCTTTAGAAATGATGATCACATATCAAATTCAATACCATGGAATACAATATAAAATATAAATATCACAATTTCATGGAATACAATATAAACTAGCACTTGCACCTGTAGGAGGTTCAAGGAGACGCTGATAGGAAATAAGAAGAAAAACATAAATGAATTGTAATAACACAGAATTAATTACATAAAAATATATTTGTATACATGTCCGTATTGTATAATATAAGTAGGTACATAATTTTGTTGGCATTGTTTTTTTTTGTATACAGAGATCCCTTTGAACAATTTGTGATGTGTATACTTCAGCTGTTAATCAATAGTTGTTAATGGGCATGGTGATCCATTGGATGGAGATTGGAATTTCAAGGGTGATACTGTAGCCACTAAAGCTCCCTTAATTGCAAACGGGCAATGATTAAAAGCCAACCCACATTCAACTTAAAAGAAAAAAGAGATGATAGAAGAAACTAAGCACAGATGCCAGTGCTTGTCCACTGAGCTTCATCTCATTATTGTCCAACTCAGACTTCCTACCACAGAAGTTCATTCTGTTGAAAAGGCTGACTCTATTCTCATCTTTGATTTTTGCCAGCTCTTGTTTGATTGGGTTTAACTGTGTCCCCTCCCTAGAGATGCATTTCTGAAGGCTTTGTTGTTAATGCCTCTGCTTTTCGAGACCAGCTTTCTGTCCAGTGATGTAATTTTTGAAATCGGTTTGCTTGATTTAAGACATTATTGAATTTGAGACTTAATACATAGTTCTGTTTCAAATCATGAGATTTGGCATTCCTGAACTCTGTATTTGCCTCGAGATTTCTCACATAAGCCCAAAGATTCAACATATGATTGCCAAAAATGTGCCAGCTGTTTGTCCAAATTTTAAAAATTGTAGCCTAAGCAGATTCTTGCAGAGCATCTTCTATTGACGGAACAATAAGCATAATAACCTGCTACAACTCAAACTTATACTTGCAGATCTGAAAATTCAGATTAGCACAAAATGCTATTGATCCGTAAATTCTCAAGCACACTTACTATTAGATTTTGTAAAAACCACACAACTGTCATTCCTAATTGAAAATTACTTAAAATGACAGTGTAGTATGTTTGTTTGAACATTTTGAGAACTGAGCTAGTGCTGTGGTATAAGGAACACATAGATAGTACTAGTGACATACAATTACAATAGTAATGAAAAACAAGCACAAGAACTAACACACCAAAGTTTTTAACCTAGAAACCCTAATGTGGGGAAAACCAGTTGGAAGAGGCAAATGCCCAACTCACTTAATTTCGTTATGGCCAAAAAATAGGTACAAAGAACATGAATAGAATTATAGAACTACAGCATCATCTAATGCTGTTTGCTTCTACAATCACTCTCAATTGAGCAATTCCTTCCAACAATCAATTCGACACTTTAGTCATACGACACTCTCATGTGCACACTTACACTCCTTTTTGACAGCTGCTATCCTCTAGTAATGCTCAGGGGGTACCCTTTTATGCACTAAAGGATCCCATTTGTTTTGGAAATGAAGAGACACAATTGTTCTGATGCTACTTTAGCTGTACTGATTCTCATGATGGAAGCACCACTTTGTGCAGACCAGTGGTTGCGTTCTTGAGCTGGCAGTATTGAAACCCCTGCCTGTTTAACTGGCAGGTTCAGCACTGACAATTTGCAAATTCCTTAAGCAGGCAATTTTGAAACTGCCATCTATGTCACCTAATAGTTTCCCAAACAAAACTTAAAGCTAGTGGTTTGGTCACCATTCAAGAAATACCCTGTTTTTGAGCCTTGCTGGTGATTGATTCTTGATTGACTGATGCAGGGTTTTTTGTTTTCATTACCCTTATGGATCATCTATACCTTTGTTTTGAAATTGTTAACAAGCAAATGCAGATCCTTTCTATGAGTGTAGAAATCTTAGGAAATTAGTATACAACAGAACAATGGCCACTGAAAACCATAACTACTTAGCAGTTTAATGGTATGACAGAATTGTTTTATAATGGAGTTGAACTCGGCAAGAAGAAAATAATGGTCTAGCTGTGTACAGGTTTCAGAAGAGACATTTGTTTGCTCATATAGGTAAGTACTGAGCAGGAAAACAGCCATTCATGAAATCACAAAACCAATGTTTCATTTAACAGTTAACAACATAATAGTTTTAGAATAAAGTAAGACAGCTAAAAGTGATAGGGCCATGTACAGATTCCCTTTTTCTTTAAACTAAAATAATGGTGGGTGACTTACCAAGCGATCGGGCCTTGTGGTCGAACCTGTTACCTCCATAATGCTCCCTTTTCCAATCTAAATTACTGAACTTTCCTAGTAATCAGTGCTGAAGTTTTCAACATGTATGGTATGGATTTATTCTCCAAAGCTCCAAGCCAATGTTTACCACCAGTACAATATGTTTGACAGCCCATTTCCACCATTAATATTTTCCCGCAACTGGCAGCCACCTTCTTCTCTTTAATGGGGTTTTGCAGGTCCTATCTGCTGTGACAACCTACCTACCTTCTCCAGCTGTGTCCCTCCCCTTATCTCTTTACGGCCCTTCCCTCACCTAGACATCTTTCATCTATTGATTGCTCCCTTTTTCTATGATCCTAAATAGCAAATTACAGAATCAAAACATGTTATACTTCATTCTGTATAGGAATGACTATGGAACTTCCACAGCTTCAATAAGAAACTATTTGAAGCTATTGTCAACACAATGCCCTTGTTTCTAAAGACTTTGTCTGCCATCAATTTGTGTCACAACTACTGCATGAACCACTCATTTCTTTTTAAAATTTACACATCTCCAGTAACTCTGAATAAGAAACCATTCTAAATTTTTAACAAAGCTAACTCTCTAAATATTCAAGTTCACATAATCTACACATAGAAATGATTCCTGTGTCATCAAATAAACAGAAATATGGCAGTCAGAGTAACGGAAGGGCTCTAACAGGCAATATGATCAATATTTTAGAAACAACATATAGTTTACTGCATTTATTCCTTCAAAGTTTATGTAATCAAAAAATATTCTAGAAGACCAAAACAATAGATTGCAAAATATCCATCTACAAAAACCTTTTTCTTCTGGTATGGAATTCACTCTAGGCTGTATATTGCAAAACATGAGCAAATTAAGAAAAAAAAATGCTGTATACAGAATGATTTGTTTACTATGAGTATCAGTAAAAAAATGGGTAAACTTTGTATATAGTGATGTTTCCATGCCAACCATTTGAAGTGATTGTACAATTAATCATTTGTGACTTCATTTGTGGTTGCACAAAATGTAAATACTGCACAAGAAGTTATCTGTTGTACAAGCAGTCAAGACATAGCCACGTAATTCAAAACCCCTTGGCTGCACAAGAGAGTGATTTGCAAGAAAGGCATTATGTTGTGGAAGTGAAGTGCATTGCTATGCAAGCTAAGTGTATTGTTGCAGAAGATACACAGCTACTGCACAAGCTGATCTTGCTACACCGCCAGTCTTGCTGCTGTGTAAGACAATATGTGGTTACCACGGAAGCTATTATGTTGTATATGGTATGTTAAAATAACAACTTACTCTGAAATACTAGCTTCCACATGTTCGTTTTGGTGAGTTGGTTTAGGGCATTACAATCAACATTTCAACCACAAAAATAAGACTACAATTCAACGCTGTGAGAAAGAGAGGAAACTACATTTATGCGGGAATTAAATAGCACTGCACAGTTATCAAAACTTCCTTTCAATAGCCAAGCATTTTATATCCTTATCATATTATCAAAAGAGAAACTTAAGAAGCTATACATTCTATATCCTTTGCCCAGATTTGAAAAGAGAAAATTGTACAACCACTTCAAAAATGTGTACATTTGTGTATCCAGTTGGTCTACATGATTGTTCCGATAGATGTTAATTTCGGATCAAACATTTTGTACCCTGTTATATTCATCAGTTTGCCTCATCCGCATGATGGATCATGACAGATAATCTGAAACATTAATGCAAACAAAACCCACACAGTTTAATTAATCCCCAAGCATTTCAATCGATTTAGAACTTTCAACTTCTAAGTTGTATATTGTGTCAATATTACTAAATACCAGAGAAGAAGATTAAAAAAGTAGTAAAAATCTAATTGAAAAGAAAATTAAAGAACTGACCTGATATTAAAAGTTAAAAAATGTGTGTGAACCAATGAGGGCAAGCTATAACTGTGCATCGGCAGTATCCACAACAAAGGGTATAGTGGGCGTGGTTCCAAGGATGCAAGAAACCAGGGCATAGAGAAAACCGAAAATGATACAGAGGAAAAGCGCATTGTAAGTGAGCAGGAAGAGATTAAATATAGGGCCACCATGGCTGGGGCTCAGAATGCGCTGAAATATCATGGGCAATGCCAGCAGTACATCCACTACCACCAACTGCATTGCATTGAAACGAACGTATCGACTAAAGGTGGGATTCCTCACCACGCCTAAGTAGAGGCCGAAGAAGGCAACTAAGGACGCATAGGGAATGGAATGATAGGCCTCAACCAGAGGAAAGAGGGGGCGGAAGAGGAGCTCCACCGTGGGGTATTGCATCAGTAGAGAGCGCCCGTATTGCATGCCGTTGAAAAAGGGAAGCGCGTAGCCCAGAGCTGCCACCATGTGCTCTGCTGCCGATACCACGCATTGCACCGCTATTGCGCTTCTCTTCTGCCTCATTTTGGGGTTTATCTTTCTCTTCTCAATCTCTTGTTTTCTCCACCTGAGTGGCAATGCTGTTCCACATGTGGCTAACCCAAATAAAACAGGCTTCGCGCCATATACAGGGCCCGAAATAAGCATTAGTCAAATTCCTTTGGCAGCTTTCTTTGAGTCTTGCAAGTTCTGTTTTTTTCTTCAGCCTATTCATTCTATTTGTAAACACTGTGGGTGGTGCTGTACAGTGGTGGTCTACAGCTGTCATTCCAGAATAATACATTTAATGTAGTAAGAGCAAATTTATGTCGCATAACAAATTAGATTACGACTCCTTTGCAGACTTATAGCAATGAATGGGATTTTACCAAGAAATCCACATCAGATTTATCAGAATATTTT
>VDFB02113597.1:0-56210 GCA_007258455.2 Sequoia sempervirens
AGTAGGTGCATCAATAATGAATAATGTTTGTAGGACAGTGGGTGAGTGGCATCCTTCATCTTCACTGGTTCTTCATGCAAGTGCTCAACAATGTAAGTAGCATAATGCCAAGCCCTGTTCTGATACTTGTGCTAAATGTCAATTGCCAAATTCATCAGGGCAATATCCATCTTAATATCATACTCTTTATGCAAAACATGACATTCAACATAATAGGTATTCTTGAAGTAGTCTTTGAAATCAACACAATCAAATGGTTCCACCTTAGAAGTAGTAAAAGGCACACCATTTTTCTTCATATCACGCCTCATATGAATAGGCAACACACCCTTTCTATACCAAATTTTGTTCATCTCAACCCATTGTACAACTTCAGGAAGTTAATGGGTTTAGAGGCAGATGAGTTCAACTGAAAAGCTTCTATTATCTGGCTCACAAAAATCTCCAACATGGGAAAGAAGTTGGGGAACCTTTTGATAATTTTTTCATTTGGATCATAACAACTGGTCAATGCAAACATTATTTCTACCTCCACAAAGACATTTGGGTATACCAATTTACCTATGTCACATGCCCATATGTTGCAAGCTGGGTGGTTGGCTTCTCTTCATTTGAAAGCATGGTAGAATAAGTCCCAACCACTTTGTGGCACCACAATATCAAAAAATCCAGAAGAAAGATCATGAAAATGAGGAGTCAGGATACCCTCACTAGTCTTTCCCTTCCCTACCTTCTTCTTAATTTCCTGGTCTAGGTCATGAGGAGGTTCTTCCATAAACCTAGGATGATCCTTCTTAACCGTCCTTTTCCTTTTGGGTTTATTTGCTTCATCAAGCTAAGGTTGACCAGTCTAAGGTTTAGGTTTCCTAACTCGCTTTTGAGTGGGTTTCCTATCAATTTTAGCTCTAGACCCACTGGGTTCACTCATTATTACTTCTCACAAAATTAGGGTTTTCAATATACCGAGAAGTAACCCTAAGCAACTTAAAATCATGAAGTTTGCAATAAAACCAACAATTCTATGCTTCCTACCTTAAACCTTATGATTAATAGTTTCAATTCACTCGTAGCAAACAAAATTAGCACCTATAAAACAAATGAACCTAGCCACTTATATTATTCTTGAACCATCAAGTAAACAAACGAGTTTAGGGTCCAAAAGCTCAACTTACCTAGAAGAAAATTGGTTATTCTATGAAATTAGCTTTATCTGGTGCTTTGTTATTATTGCTTCTCAACTTAATGAATTCCTATGCTCAAGACAACTATAATTACTCAAATAAGATACCAAATAATCTCTTTAATAATCCAGTGTTGAAGTGCATTCACCATTAATGGTTGATGGGTTGTTCACATGAGTGAATTGATGGATAGCCATTCTAGTATGAATACCATTCGTTGATGTTCTTGTTTTAAAACATAGTCAACAATCCTCTTTTACCATCACCCATTCTTTTACAACAATGATTTATAGTAACGAGGAGATCCTGAGAACTTGACACATAGCCATCCACTAACACATAATAAATCATGGATCTTCTCACTCATTGCAGAAGAGTAGGAGGAATGCTTAGAAATTTCAATAATAGGATCTTCTTGGCGATGCCATCGAGCAACCCAAACCATTGCATGCTACTGTAATGAACCTAAAGTTAGAAATTTCTTTGGTGATGGAAAAATGTGGAAATGAAATAGAAATATGACACATGGCTACCACACTACTTACTTTATGTGCTCCTTCCTTTGCTCATCATTGAATTTTGACAAAGTCTTAAAAAAATTCAGCAACGGTGCGATACAACACGCCACAATACTCATCACTCGTCGCTAAAGTGAGGCCAAAGGTTTAGAGAACTTTCGTGATGAGAAATGTGAAAGGAAAATGTAACATATTGCTCATCACAAAAAAGAACTTGCCAATGAAGAGAACTTCAACAATGGATGGTGGTTTAAGTGAATAAGAACCCCACATGCAAAATAAGATGTTTTAAACGGGGCCATACCAAGTTGATGAGGATCGAACCCTTAGGAACAAAACATAAGACCAACATCTTTCACCATGAAATATTTCCCATCCAACTATAAGAGATATTAAAACAATGAGGTGGAAAAGGTAACCGATGGATCTAAACCAAGGGATTGGTTGGAGAACAATTGAAATGGCTTAAGTTGACTTAGGTAACCGACGATTGGCTGAAATAGGTCAACAAAGAATTAGAACACCCAAGCCTTAAGACTTAAAAAATTTGAAAGAGAAGGTTATAGAGCTAAAACCCTAAACCCTACCCTTGGGCATAGATGCAATAGACCATTAGGACATAGAAAAAACTCAAATTTTCTCAAAATATTAGGAGCTCTACCATACTCTCCACCTTTATCTGATCTTAGACATTTTATCTTTAAATCAAATTCCTTTTCAACCATCTTCCTAAAAATCCTAAATCTATCAAATGCTTCAAATTTGTGTTTTAAGAAAGTTACCTAGGTCATCCTAGTATAGTCATCAATAAAGAGCATAAAATATCTTTCACCATTTAAATAATTTTAGCTCTTAGGACCACATAAGTCAGAATGAACAATATGTAATGGTCTAGTATAAGAATGCTCTTTTGGTTTAAAAAATACCTTGGTTTTCTTACCAAGTTGGAATTCCTTGCAAGTATCACTAGTAGGCTTGGAAATGATTGGCATATGTCTTACATTTTTAATTTTGCTAATCTTGACAAGATTGTTAAAATTGATATGCCCAAGTCTCCTATGCCATAGTTTTCTTTCTTCAACTTGACCCATGAAACAAACACTCCCATCTCTGCTCTTGTTTATAGTCTCATGAAGGTTATAAATATTTCCTTTTGTTCTTAAACCAGCTGCAACAATCTTAACATATTTCTTTTTGATTTCACAACCTTGAGCATTAAATGAAACACAAGTCAAGATCTACATTCATGCTAGCTATTACCTACAATATTTCAGCAATAGTTCAAGTCAAGATCTAAATTCATGCTAGATATTACTTACAAGATTGCAACCTTTATTCCAAGGGTTTGGTGAGTTGCAACATAGCTTACTTTTTCATTCATCATCCTTAATTCTATTTCTATTCATTTCAAGGTTTGATTACCAAAATGGGGTTTGACCAAGGAAAACCCCTATCTGCTAACAAAACAAAAAATTTCCCTCTCTTTGATGTGTGATTTTTAGATCTAGGTTGAAGATCCATTAAAGAACAAGATTGGAGAAAATTTGTCAAGTTGTCATCTACATTGCAAGATCATGGAAAGTGACCTACAAGTTGCAATTTAGTGTTTCAAACTCAGATATTTGATAGGAAAGAAGCTACAGTAGAACATTAGAGTATATACAAGTTTTAGACCAACCCTAATACTAGGAATAAATCATCTATTGTGGCATATGAGTCCTAGTATACCATATTTCAAGCATTTTTTTTAGATCTTGGCTTAGTAGTTCTAGATTCTAGTTTTGACCTGAAACCCTAAACTAGGACTCAATCATCCCTACTAGCATATGAGTCCCAGTGTGCATTAAAAGTTATATTTTTAGGATTTCAAACCTTGTTATGATCTTCAATTTTCCAGGTGCCACTCTATCCTTTCTCATTTCATTCTTCCAATTTTTAATTTCATATCTTGGGTTGCATAGTTAGGTTTATATATCATTGCATTTCTTTCTTTCCAATCCTTTTCTTGATGGTGAACCCCCTTTTAGTCTTTAATCACACCCATAGGACACCTTATTGTAGATATATTTCTCTCATTTCCATCCCTAGATTGAGATCTCTAAGGTTTCCTTGAATGGAACTTGAAGGAAATTGGTGGAGGAACCTTAATCCACCTTTAGTTCTATCTCCCAAAACAACATAACAACAATTTTCTTCATTTCATTTTTAGTGAAATGACCTTTAGAACACCTAATTTTCTGATTTGTAGTGCATCATAGTCCTAGATCTAGCTTACATTAACTTTGCATTAGGTCTTGCATTAGTTAAATTGTATCTAGGGTTTCTAAATCTTGCATTAGTGAAAGTGCATATAGGTTGCATTTTTGCATCTTGCATCATTAAAAAATCACTTAAAATCTATAATTACACTTAGTCTAGACATCATTAAAACCAGAAAACCTAACATTCATGCAAAATTTGCTGAAATTAGTGTCAAAACCCTAATTTATGACTCATTCATCCCTTTGGGCGATTTAGTCCTAGTGCAGGCTATTTTACCTAATTTATGGGTATTCTGTGTCGACTATTTTGTAGCATTTGAATCCTTGACAAACCCTGATTGGGACTCTTATTCCCCACTAGGCGATTTAGTCCCATGTTAGACATGAAATTTCATTTTCCAGCATTGAATACCTTGTTTCTATTCTTTTGTTTCCCATTGTTAGATCTCTATTTTAGTTTACCGAGTTTCTGTTTCATTCATTTCATTGCATCTAGCTTAATTTCATTTGCATCAAAATTAGAGAATACCATTTATCTTTTGTTCATTTCATTTATCTTGTATTCATTGATTGTCCCTTGCACGAGCTTTATAAATTGGTGTCCTATTGCTAATACTATAGTGAGAGATAGTTTGAGACTCATGTCATCCCACGATAGCACAATCATCATGGATCTTGGGTTATCTAGATCTTTCACTCATAATGTTGACACTTGTTCACTAGGTATGGATCATAACCTTATCAATTCTTTACCTTTATCTAGCATGGCAAGGTGTTGAAACAATGGTTACTAACATTCCTCAAGAAAACATAATCCAAATCCATGAAGACTTAGCAAACCTACAACATCAAATGAGTACTGAAACAAATTTCAACCACTGCTATCCCTACCATAGATAACATACATCACATGATTGAAAGTGAAGAAGGAATATAACTTGTGCCTAACCTAGCTCAAATTTTTGGAAAACTTACTAGTTGTGCTCAACCTTCGAAAAATTTCCAAATTCAAGGACAAACTCAAACTCCTCCTCCCACAACCATTGCCTCTATTCCTACCTATACCAACCCTCAAGTTACAACAATGATGCAACCTACTTGTAATGTCTTTACTACCTTGGGTATTTCCGCTAGCAATCCTAGTACCTTTGTGGCATCACACTTGATATCTCCTACCAATTTACCTCCCGTAATCATTATGTTCACTTCCCCCTCGAACACATATACACCACCACCATATTCACCTCCATCTCAAAATGAAACCAATGATGCCATCCTTAACCAAATTTTACAAAATGTTTCATCCCTTCGAAAGAAAATTTCCACCATAAACCAACATCAAAATGGCCAACCTACATCCTATGTCAAAATCAATCCCTTATCCTTGGAGATATTGAGAATGTTGATACCACAAGGTATAGAGATTCCTAGATTTGAGAAATATGGGGGGAAAAGATATCCTTCTAACAATGTTTCCACTTATATTGCCTTATGTAGTGATTTTTTCCTTGAGGATAAGCTCTTAGCTAAGCTCTTCCCTAGATCCTTTAAAGTTACTACCATAGAATAGTTTTCTTTATTATCAAATAACTCAAATTGTTCATTCAATGAACTTGTTGAGGCCTTTATAAACCATTTCCAAGTGCACATGACTCCTAAGATGACCTTAGTTGATTTGATGAAATGTAAGCAAAAAGATGACGAAAAGGTTATTGACTTCATTTCACACTACCAATCACTTTATTCCTAAATTAACATAAAGATTTTTGATCCTCACCTTCAACAGGTGCTTATTGAGAACTTACAAACTAAGATACAAGATAATCTTGGCATGATGAATTTTACTTCATTTGTAAACTTGTGTACTACCCTTCATGATTATCAAAACTTAGTTAGTAGTCATGAAACAAAAGCCACCTCTAGCTGACCTGAGAATTTTGAATCCTCAAACTAAAAAAATTATCAACCTTTTAGAAAATAGAATAAAGGATTCCTTCAACTTAACCCCCTAAACCAATTGAACATGTTGATACCCAAGTGGCTTCTATAAGGAAGACAACTCCTTTAACATTTGGGAATTTGGCTAGATAATTTACTCCCTTACCCGATACCCTCCACATCACAATGTCACAACTTTTAGAACAAAAACTTATCACCTTACCTCCCATTAAAACTCCTAATCCTAATAAGCATTTACCTCAGAACTTTAGATCGAATTCTTATTTCCATTATCACTGATAAAATGGACATGATATGAAACATTGCAAGTGTCATAAAGATCTTGTGCAAGACTTCATTGATTTTGGTCAACTTCAAATTGGAGGTGTTAATGATCGGGGAAATAAATCTGTTGCCCTTCCTAACCAGAACTTTCAAATCTTTATCAACCCTATGCCAAACCACAATATTTCATTTGTCAAAGCTTGTGAAACTAAGATGAATGATATGATGAATGTTGACACAGATGATGGCAACATAGATACCATTGAACAAGGTCCTATGGATAATATCGTGGGATTGATCAAAATTATACCTCATAAGGGATGAACTAAAAAGCCTCTCGACATTGCTTTCTCACCTAAGGATATCATTAGAAATGTACCTAAAGGTCCTCTTTACATAGTTGGCTATACCAATGACAATCCCACTAATTGGATATTAATTGATCCCATATGTGGAGAGAATGTGATCATTGAAGAATTCTTACCTGTGCATGAACTCTATCAAGAAACATATGATAAACCAAAAGCATGGATAAAAACACATAATGGTTTCGCTTACCATATGATGGGATTGATCATCCTTCCTTTAAAATTTGGACTGAAACAATTTTTCAATTAGATGTTTCATTCTCCATCATCTCAACGTTGGATCAATTTTATGCAAAGCTTGTTTATCCATGGCTACACTCCATGAAAGTCATCTCGTCAATCATGCATAAATTCTTAAAGTTTCCCTTTGACAATGAAATCTTTACTGTGCACCATAGTGGATTTAATCCTCTATCTTCCCATAGGAAATTTTCATTAGATTTATTTTGGCCTGATCCTATGGAACTTATTAAACCTTGTGAGTACTTCTTTTTAAAATCATATCAAAAGTTTAAGGTGAAATTCATAGCAAAACTATCCCTTAGAAACATGCCTCAACCCATGATTGAGCCTCCTATCATTGATGAAACTATGATTGAACCTAAAGAGATTCCAAGCAACCAAACCAACCTAAGACAGATCCTTTGCCTATCTCCTATGAAAGGCCAAGAGATAACATAAGCAATCCTGTCATGCCTCCTAAGATAAAATAAGTTCACAAAGCTAAAGAGAAAGTGGTTGAACAACCTCCTAGGGTTCCTTGTGTTCCTCCCCTTAGGGAAGAAAATAAACC
The DNA here is from genome assembly GCA_007258455.2 of Sequoia sempervirens. Lineage (NCBI taxonomy): Eukaryota > Viridiplantae > Streptophyta > Pinopsida > Cupressales > Cupressaceae > Sequoia > Sequoia sempervirens. The sequence goes on from VDFB02113597.1 coordinate 7,345, forward strand.
TAGGGTTGATAAACCCGCTTCTACAAAAACACAACTTGAAAATCATACTAAAAGAAATAGAAATGCTAGAGAGTGTAGGCATAGACAACATGCTCTTTCTCAAAGATTAAATGAAGAAAACAACAAATAAAATCAACATCCAAACATGATTGAAGCAATACACAATGAGTCTCCCTCTTTGCCACAACAAAAGGATCCTACATTGCAACCACAATATAAGCTAAATCCCTCTTTAGAAATTATCATTGGACCTTCCATTATGATTAATCTAGATGATGATGATGAGGTTGTGAAAATTGATGAAGAAGTGCATAATGAATTGAATACTTTTTTTTCCTCTTCTATGAGCTTAAATGATAATTATCCTAGGAAGAGTGTTGAACTTGGTAATGACCCTAGTTTGGAACTTGCTATTGTCCCTTTTGCTAGTTTTCCACCTTCTGTATATGACAAAAATGATTGGGATGTTGAGAACTTGCTAATAGGTTGAATCGCATGTACCTTACTAATCTTGTCTTTATTTTAATTTTCATGTTTCTTTTATGTTATTACATGTTCATAATGTGATCCCTTGTATTGTTTTATTTGATGTATCTGTCTCTTTGTGGCATTCCTCTATTTTTACCTACATTCTTCTCTATGTTGTTGAAAATAATAAAGTAGGGGTCTCTCTTTCGCTTCTGGGGTTTAGGAACTAAAAGGAGAGAAGCTATTTCCAACCTTTCACTCAAGAACAAACCCTTGAGATTTCAATGCAAAGGAGATTGAAATCTAGCAAAGCGGTTGTCCTAGGCATTGAATGAGACTTAATGAGGGGTTCACTACCAATTTTAGACTTGGATTTAGACAATGCAATGAAGTATAAAATGAAAAACCCTAGTTTGATGCAATGCTCCAATGAATGACCTAGAAATGACCATGAAACAAAACAAAAAGCTACAAAACTAAAAGTGTGCACCTAGAATCCAAAGAGAGATGGAATGGAGCTCTAAAATCTTGAAATTGCTACCTTTTTAGGCCTGGTGGGACTCATTCACCATTCTGGGCGAATCGTTACTAGATCAATATTTTTGTATAGGAACAAGTTTCTCGAAAAAGGGTATCTGAAACTGCAAAAATCTCAAAATTGACCCAAAATGGGACTCATTCGCCAAACTTGGTGAATGAGTCCACTTAGGGTTTTTTGAAACTTGAATGGTTGAATCAATTCTTTGGGTAAGTGCAAGAAGTTGAGTCCACTTCTAGTGGAAGTGTCATTTTTTAACTTTTAAATAGGTAGTCATTCATTTTTTAGAATAGGTACCCATTTTAAAGTGGGTACTCATTCCAAAAGGTTTGAAAATCACAATACATGTTTCTCATTTGGATTTAGGCTTAGAAAAGGCATGGTAACCAAACCCTTAGCCTTAGACCTACAAGTACAAGGTCATGACAATATCAAGAGAAAAAAATTGACTATGTAAATATGGTTGACAGGATTTTTAAAAAAAATATTTTATGAAATTAAAACACATTTTAGATGAGATTGTGTAGATTCTAAATTATTATTTTTTTCAATTAGATTATTTTTCTATTTTTCAATTAATTTATGATGAAACAAGTCCATAAACTTGAATTATCAGGGTTTTTTTAGTATTTTAGTAACTTTTTATTAAAATAATTTTTTGAAAAATTTTCTTTACAAAAGTGTGCTTCAATTTTTTTTTTCAATTTGAAAAAAATAAAAATGAAAAAATGATAAGTTTAGGTCATCTTATGCGTGACATACACGACGATTTTTTAAAACACCAAATTTGGCCTATAAAAAAATAACAAAAAAATTATATTCAATAAAAAATTACAAAATAATATGGAAAGTGTGCTTAAGTGAGTTACAAATCTTTTCCCAAAAGGATTTAGAAAAATATGATTATTTAGGTCAAAATATGGATGGCGTACATGTGCATGGTATAGCAAAAAAAAAGTGACTTTTAAACAATGGTTTTTAGAAATGCTTATTGAAAATCAATTTGTATCATCTCGGTATTAAAATAAATTACATATTTCAAAACTAAACTCTGAGTACTACATTTTATGACTACTAACTTTTTTCAAGATTCCATCTCTAAGTGCTTCAAATTTTAAGGTTAAATGTGACAAATTCTGAAAATCAAGGAAAACACTTTCACTTTTTGGCCAAAAAGTGGACTCAACTTCTTGCGAGCACCCCTTTAATGTCTGCTCTTCCTATTCCTCTATGTTTTTGGATCTAAAATTGCCAATTATGGGCCTGTAGGTTATTTTTTGTGAGAATGATGACCGAGCAAATGGGGAGACAACTCCAACAACCTTGTAACCTATTCTTCAATCATCTCCAAGCCTTCAAAGCACCTAGATCTACAATCACACAATGAGAGATAGAAAAAGTGTTGATTGTTAGGGAATATGGGTTTTCCTTGGTCAAACCCCTTTTAGGTAATTAAACAAAATGATGAAATAAGATAATAAAGCATGAACATGAAGTAATGTAATTAGAACCTTGCTATGATGATGGATCTTCAAATACTACAATAATTGATGAAGAATCTTTCTCTTGAATGCCTTAGAAATGATCTTGAAAGCTATCTTGATGACCTTGTGAAGACTTGGAATGCTTAACTCTTGAATGCTTGACTTGAAAACTTGAATACATGATGCTTGGATAAAATGAGGATTTGAAAGCTTTTTTATACAGGAAATCCACTCACATGACTGTTAATTGGATCCCCAAGGCCAACATTGAAGAAATTTGAATTAAAAACGCAATTTTCTCATTAAAAGCCTTAAAAATAGGCCAAATGGGACTCATTCTCCCAAAGTGGTCAATGGGTCCCACAGGGGCTATTTTTCATGTTAAAGTGTCGAGGAGTGAAGAATTTAAGCTTATATGTTGAGATTGTTAGGTTTTTGATCAAAATATGCCTTGGGATGCACAATATGGGGTCATAGGGGCCTATTAATGATGATATAAAGGTCATAAATGTAATAGGGCCCAAAATCCATTGTGAAAGTGTAAATAAATACACTTTACAACACTAAATTAAGGAAAAAATAGGTCTATTTAGCTTAGAAGGGCTCCAAATCCCATGTAAATGTGTAAAACACATTACAACAATAGATTAGGTCCACTTGATTTACAATCCCCTTCAATTTTATGTGAAAGTGTAGATAAATACATTTTACAACATTAAATTAAGGCATAGTTAGGTTAATTTAGCTTCAAAAAGGGCCCAAGACCTCATGTGGATGCGTAAAACACTTCACAACACTAGATCAAGGCAACATTAAGTCTAATTTATCATTAATTATTCTTGAATCAAGCAAGGTACAATTTTTTCTACGCTACATTTAGCCCCCCAGTTTAGTGAGAGGATGAACTTGCTTCAAACTCACACTAAAGTAGACATTCAAGAGGGGTCCAATCATACCAATATGGATGACAAAGGATGAAAAAGATCAAAGAAATGGTCAAGCCCACAAGATCCAAGATCCTAAGTCAAACCAACATGAGCATATAAGGACACACACAAGGTGTATGATATGCAACAAAACAAGATACACTATTATGCATTGTCATGAACTAAAAGAAATAAAAATGAGGTGGATCAAAGATGTGCTCACTCTGGGGCCATGGAACATCAGGTCATCCGTAGGGTGAGTTGTCCCAAAGAAGTGGTTTAGTGAGAAATTCATGCCAATGTGTCGGCTTCCCACTATATAATGAGAAATTCATGCCAGTGTGTCGACTTCTCATCATACTAACCATACCAAATTTATCCTCCTAATAACTTTGATAATGCACCATAATGTAATAATTTTTGTAAATGCTTTTGAATTTCATATAAAAAAACTGTTAAAGGGTATTTTTCTTTATTCATGTAAGGTATTCTTCGTAGGTAGCATTGTGCCTAATGTATCCTAGAGAGGAAAAGTCAAAGTATTAGATCATCCTCCATGGGATGCCTCATTTGCATCATGCCATGTCAATAGATCGTACACTCTTGGATAGCATCAAAACCAATGATACCACCAAGAAGATGACACATCACAAGAAAAAATAAAAATAATTCCATGAAATTTTTCCCAAAGGTGGTTATCTATGTATGCCCCCATTTTAAAGCAGTTGCTACACCATCACTATGATCAATTTATTTAAAGTAGCCAACAATAAATGTTAACATGAAATAATACATGAGATCCAACTTGGAAAACCCTATGCCAAGTCATATGTTTCCAAATGAAGATACATGATGGATAAGTATGTCGCATGCGAGCCAACTTAAGGTATGTCATCTACATCCCAAGCTTACTCTTCTATGTACATGAAAGATGATCAACTAGCCAAAAGAGACAATGACAAGTGACATACGGGGATAAGGCTTCCTAACCCCTTTTCCCCCACTTAGTGTAGGAAAAGGGTGAGCCTGGAATGGATGATGATTTGTTGATTCTTGTGATGAATATAAAATATGCGATAGTGAGTATGGTATGATCCTAAAACTATTACATGGAAAGGAGTAGCAATTAATGTTATTTGTTTTGATGAATAAACAAAGTTTCTTCTTGATGCATATTGAGATGTCTATCAGCTTAGGATGTACCAAGGTTAGATTTTTCTTGGAAGAATTGTTTGTGACGGTGTTGGAATTGAATGAAGGATTTTGTTTTGAGGGACAATAACCAAGATCATTAGTCATTTCTTGTGTTTAGGCTCTATAGGGACATGGATAAATTGTTCTATAGGACCACATCCTTTCCCAATTTTCTTGATAAGTCTTTCAAGTTTGAGGTTGGCCTTGATTGTATACACTTTGTTGTATATGTGAGCAATGCCATTATAACTCGATAGGTGTGAAACATTATCATTATCAAGTTGCCTTTTAGGTGGTTAGAAGATGAGCACAAGTTTCTTTTGAACTTGTGGTTGTTGTGAGGTTGGATGAATGATAAGTTAAGGATTAGATGGGTTGATAATTAGAGGACTTGAAGGAGCTCTAATGTTCATAACCTCAACACTCGTGTCCTTGTTTTCATGATCTCTTAGTGAAGGGTAGTCTAATGTTACTTCATTATATGCATCTAAGGAAGTCGCATCACTATTGTTGTCATTTTTTTGGACCATGATAGTCTCCCTAGGAGGAGAGTTTTTAGGAGAACTACAAACCAAATTCTCTTTACATTCAAGGATCAATTCTTCCGAAATGACTTCATCACAAGTAAGGAAGTTATCAATGGTTGGATTGTTTTTTGTGTCAATGATGGCATTTTCTTGTTCAATAATATTTTCCTCATGATTCTCATCGATTGGATCTTGTAACACCATAATATATTCCTTACCAATAGGGGAGATATTAGGAGAGGGGGAAATTTGATTGTTGTGACTGTAGATGATTTCATTATTTTTCTTTAAGGTCTCATGCTCTTGTTCCATAGGTTCTAAACTAGTAGAAGAGCTTTTAAGAAAGCGAAAATTAAGAGGTTCATCACAATTCATGGTTAGATGTTGTAAGGAAGCTTCATCACAAATAGGGGAGACATCAAGGGAAGGAAATTATGATTTTCATGTGTGCTAATGATTGGATCCTCTTATTTAAATAGACCCTTCCAAATGTTAGGAACATTAGGAAGGAGAGAAATAATCCTATGACTCTCAATCATTGTATTTAATGATGCCAACATATCCTCCTCATAAATGTGTTCATCATGATCATTCACAATTGTATCCTTATTCGCTAAAGCATTTTCACAAATAGGGGAGGTGTTGGGAGATGAATGGAGACTAAGTAAAGTGGTGGGAATGAATTCATATTCTATTGTTATACTATCTTCCCAAGGGGAATGAGGAGAAAGGAAAACAAGACTTTCATGATTCTCAATGATTGTATCTTATTTCGCCAAGATACCTTCGTCACTAAAAGGAGAGGTATCCGGAGAAGTACAATTATGATCATCATGGTTATCTATGCTTGTATTCTCTTCTAACACATCATCCTCACAAATAGGAGAGATAGAAGGGGGTGTAAGTTTAAGGAAAACATTGAAATTTTCACTCTCTTGCACTAAGAGACTCTCATAACTAGGGAATGCATTGAATGAATGGATAACATGCTTATTGACTAACTTTTTCTTTTCAAACTTGTAGAAGACCGAAATTAACATTTTTGAAAAGTAACCTATGCAAACTTAAAATGCAATGTAAGGACTTAAAATGAAATGCAATTCTTAGTTTTCAAGCAAGATAATTTTTTGATTACACTATGCAATGAAATGTTGTAAATGCAAATTTTGAATTTAGTAATTCATGAAATGGGCCAATTTAAGCTAGATTTAGTGAAATTCATGTAACAGAAGGTCAACCAACTTAAACAGATAGTTAATGGCAGCAAAAAAAAGTGCAGAAACAAGGTTCTTAGTGTTGTAAAAGGTAGTTTCAGATGTGCACTAGGACTGATTTTTCAAGGGTGGCAAATGAGTCCCACTAGGTATTTTCTTCAAAAAAATTAGATATTTTCAATTGATTTTTATACTTTTTATGTTGTACATGATATGTATACTAAGTGCAAATGTGGTTTTCAAATGTTTTTCAATCATTTGAGATGCAAAAATGCAACCTATATGCACTTTCACTAATGCAAAATTTGAAACCCTAGAATGTCAATTAACTAATGCAAACTTTAATGCAATGTTAATGCAAGCGAATTCTAGGATGATGATGGAATCCAAATAAGAAAAGAAGGTACTCTAAATGTAGGTTCACCAAAATGAAAAGAAGAAAATAGGGGTCTCTCTTTTGCTTCTAGGGTTTAGGACCTAAAAGGAGAGAAGCTATTTCCAACCTTTCACTCAAGAACAAACCCTTGATATTTCAATGCAAAGGAGATTGAAATTTGGAAAAGAGACTGTCCTAGGGATTGAATGAGACTTAATGAGGCGTTCACCAGCAAGTTTAGACTTGGAAAGACATTGCAATGAAAAATGAAATGAAAAACCCTAGTTTCATGCAATGCTTCAATGAATGACCTAGAAATGACCATGAAACAAAACAAAAAGCTACAAAACTTAAAGTGTGCACCAAGAATCTAGAGAGAGATGGAATAGAGCTTTGAAATCCTAAAATTGTTACTTTTTAGGTCTAGTGGGACTTGTTCACCATTCTAGGTGAATTAGTCCCCAATCAATATTTATGTATAGGAATAGGTTTCTCATATTAAAAGGGTCCCACAGGGGCTATTTTTCATGCTAAAGTGTTGAGGAGTGAAGAATTTAAGCTTATATATTGAGATTGTCGGGTTTTTGATCAATATATGCCTTGAGATGCACAATATGGGGTCATAGGGGCCTATTAATGATTATATAACGGTCATAAATCCAATAGGGCCCAAAATCCAATGTGAAAGTGTAAATAAACACACTTTACAACACTAAATTAAGGAAAAATTGGGTATATTTAGCTTAGAATGTCCCTAAATCCCATGTTAATGTGTAAAACACATTACAACACTAGATTAGGTCCACTTTATTTACAATCCCCTTAAATTTAATGTGAAAGTGTAGATAAATACATTTTACAACATTAAATTAAGGCAGAGTTAGGTTAATTTAGCTTTAAAAGGGCCCAATACCTAATGTGGATGTGTAAAACACTTCACAACACTAGATCAAGGTGACATTAAGTCAAATTTATCATTAATTATTCTTGAATCAAGCAAGGTACCCTTTTTTCTACAATATAATTGTAAAAAATTATCTTTTTATTTGTCTTGTGTTTTCCTTTTGGGGATTATGCAAGGTGTCGAGACATTTAGGTCTCTTCCATGTTGACCCAAAAGCTTTTCCTTTATCTTTTCTTTGTCTTGTGTTTTCCTTTTGGGGATGATGCAATGCATTGAGATATTTAGGTCTCTTTCATGTTGACTTGAAAGAATTTTCTTTTTTTTCACTCTCTTTGTATTATTCTTCCCATTCCATGAGTATTTGGGGAACGATGATAGTTCTAAGCTCTGTAACAAGATTGTAGCAAAGACATATTGACCCCAAATCCATGGATCCCTTATGTGATATTTTTTGGGGATTTTATTTTGGGGGAAACCCATTTTTCATGATGTAGCTTTATTTGGAAACATATGAATTGGCATAGGGATATACAAATAATCTCTCATGTTCTCTTTATTGCTAGCATTCATCATTTGCTAATTTAGAGTATTTTTTTACATCATGGTGTTTAGCAATTTCTTTAAAGTGGGGCCATACATTGGCATTATTATTGTGCATTACAATTCATGTTTCAATGTGTAGTCTTCATACTTCATGTGATGTATCTTTCTCTTTGTGGTGACATTGGGTGTGATGTGATTCAAGAGTGTGATATCTCTTAGCATACTATAATTCTCTTAGTGGCTTGGTGTGACACACTGCATCTCATAAGTTGTGAATCTTCTATTCTTCGATTGGTCCTCTCTTGGAGATATTAGACACAATGTTCCCTATGTTAAGACCTTAAATGAACTAAGTAAAAATCATTTGAATGTACCTTACACTATTTTTCATTTAAAACATCTATTATATGGCCACCTTACTTAACACACTTTGCTTGCTTGTGGAGCCATCTTGTTTTTTCATGGGTGTTAGCATATGAAGCTTTGCTTGCCTCATGAATCTTGCTATCATGTTGTGTGGCACCCTATCAAATTTATCAGGAGGTATAGCTTTGGTATAGTTATACATAAATGGGAGTTGAACTTAGGCATGACTTTCCCATAGCCACTTGCTTGTTTGTGTGTGCGCATATCGGCCGCATGCGTATGCATCTTGCTAGGGGCTGACCTAGTGGATGGCCTAAGGTTCCACTAATCCTTGTGATCATGTGCTTGGTTTGTATAGTGGAAATCATGTTCCACTTGTAAAATTTCTTAGACAAATAGCTTAGATCTGATCCACATCATGTGGTTCAAACGGTCAAAGCTTGATCCACCCCTTTTGTTATTTTTTTCTTTCTCTTTTTCTTTGGTAGTGTATGCTTGTTCCTTGTTTTTGCTCCTTATATCATTTACATGTGGGTCCTTTTGTGCCTATGTTGGTTTTACATAGGATCTTGATCCTATGGGCTTGATTATCCCTCTTGATCATTATGGGTATGTGCAAGATCATGATGGGCCAAAAACTGGCGATATGATGGGTATGTGTAGGGTATGTGGCTGCCGACTTTTTTTTACCCAAAATTGATGAAACGAAAAGGGTTTTTAAAGGAGATTCTCATATTTCCACCAATATAAATTATGCTTTACTTTGAATTTAATAAATAATTATTATTCATTTTCTATTTGAATTATGACTAAAGTCTTGATTGATAGGTTGATTGAAAAACATCTATATCTTTTAAACGGTATCACATTTCTTGAATCCAAAACATGCATCACATTCTATGCTTCGCATACTATAGGATTAAAAAAAAAAAATTTTATGAAGTTTTGACCAAGTTAAGGTGGTCAAACATACGAGTTTTTATATTTTTAAAAGTTGTAATAAAAAATGATAATTAATTATTTACTTGGAAAAAATTACAAACAAATATGCATCACATTGGGACATGAGTCCTCTACTTATATCTAAAATCTTATAAAAAATATTATCATTTTATTGTGGTTAGGGTGGATAGACACCTACTTCTTATTTTTCCCTAAAATTTAAGTACTATTGCATTGAAATTTCAAATTTTCACCAAATAGATTTTTTTTTTTCAAATAAAACCTAGTAGTTTAGAAACTACATTCAATTCACTAGATTCTATTCTTACATATCTTTGAAATAATATAGATAACTTATTCAAACTTTTACGTCAAGTTGCCTAACTATGTTTTTTTTTAATTTTTCGCCACTTAAGGGCCTATTTTTTTCATGATGATCTTGCACATACCCTTGTCATCCTATCTTACTATCATTGGTACATTTGAACCCCTCTTGATGTGAGTTTGTCTACTTTATTGTGAGTTTGAAGCAATTTCCTCATCTCACTAAAGTGGGGGCTAAATGTAGTGTAAAAAAATGTATTCCTCTACATTTTCACACTTGTTTGGACCCTCCCTATTAAAATTGGGCTTCTTTATGCCTTATTTGGTCCTATTTTGTATCCACAAGCCTTATTTAATGCATCTTTCCAAGGATAAGCCCAACACATATCAAATGACCACTCATAATTTACTGATTTTGGTTTGTATGGCCCAAATTTGGTGATCTGGGATTCATATGCCACCTTGGGCATATGGGTCCCACCTAAATTTTAGGGCCTAAACCTAAATTTGGCATAGAACTCAACTTCTTTAAATTTGTGTCCTAAGCTTAGCCTAATAGGACTCATACACCCCAACTAGTGTATGTGTCCCACTAAGCTTGAACCTATTTTAAATTCAAATTCTTGGTGGGATTTTATTTTCCTAGATCTGATGTCAGCTTGTAGTGTTGTAATTTTGAGAAATTTTGCATAAACAAGTACATATACAAGGTTATTTCACATAGTTTCATCCTAGAACATCATAAGCAATCAAGAACACTTACACAAGCGCATTCAAGAGCATTCAAGATTATTCAAGAGAATCAAACATCAAGTCAAAGTCATCATGCATCATGTTTGTTTTTGAGCTAACATTTGTGACATAGGTTCTTATGATTCAAGCAAGCATTCAAGTAAAGATGCATAACATAATCAAGATTCAATATCTACATTCATGCTAGCCATTACTTACAAGATTGTAGCCTTTATTCCAAAGGTTTAGTGAGTTGCAACATAGCTTATTTTTTCATTCATCATTCATCATTCCTTCATTCTATTTCTATTTGTTTCAAAGTTTGATTACCAAAATGAGGTTTGAACAAGGAAAATCCATATCTAGTAACAAAACAACATTTTTCCCTCTCTTTCTTGTGTGATTTGGAGATCTAGGTTGAAGATCCATTAAAGAGTAAGATTGGAGAATAGTTTTCATCTACATTACAAGATCACAAAAAGTCACCTATAGGCAATTTAGTGTTTCAAACTCAAAGATTTGACAAGAGAGAAGCTATAGGAGAATATTAGAGAATATCATAGTTTCAGACCAGCCTTGATACTAGGACTAAATTGCAACTTGTGGTGTATGAGTCCCAATATACCATATTTTATGCCTTTTTTGTAGATCCTAGTCTAGCAGTTCCAAATCTCGGTTTCGGCTTGAAACCCTAAATTGGGAGTAAATTGCCCCTACTGGTGTATGAGTCCCAATGTGCATTAAAAGTCAATTTTTTAGGATTTCAAACCTTGTTATGAGCTTCTTTAGTTTTCCAAGTGCCACTTTATCCTTTCTCAGTTCATTCTTCCAATTTTTCAGTTTCATATATTGGGTTGCATAGTTAAGTTTACATATCATTACATTTCTTTCTTTCCAAGCCTTTTGCTTGGTGGTGAACCCCTTTTAGTCTTTAATCATGCCCATAGGACACCTTATTGCAAATCTCTTTCCCTCATTTACATCCTTATATTGAGATTTCTAAGGTTTCCTTGAATGAAACTTGAAGGAAAATGGTGGAGGAACCCTAATCCCACTTTAGTTCTATTTCCCAAAACAATAGAACAATAATTTTATTCATTTCACCACCTTTATCCCTGACCGCCGGTACTATCTGCAGAAGCTTTGTCATCACCTTGTCAAACTAGGGTACAAAGGCCTTTATTAATGGTTTATTCAATTATTTTAATTGACATTATACATAACAAAGGGTTGTAAACAAAAAAAAAATTGTTTTGACATTTGTTTGGCCGACCTTATTTTTGGCCAACATATCCAATCTATCATATCAACGACCAACTTTTTAGCTTAGTGGGGCTTTTTTTTTTTGCCTCTAGGTGCTCAATTTTTGCACGTATTTAGCTTGCAACCCCTAATAGGGAAGAATTTTTCAATGGAGCATAAATTTTCACTAGGATATCAATTTTTTACAAATAAGATATAATCAAAAAGGTGGTTTTGTGTACTTCATAGCTTTATAGATTAGAGATATCAAGTTTCCACAATCCATAATCATGAATCAATTTTTCTTCTGGTTTTTATTGTGTTTGAGTTTTTGTCATCAACGCAATCAAAACCAGAAGCAAAATTGATTCAGCTTTATAGATTATTTTTCCAAATTTTCTATGGGTATGGATTATAGCCAACTAAAGTTAGTGCTTCCTTTTGGACTCTTGAGCTTGTATCTTTTCACCATTTTATTGGATTTTGGGGATTCCAATGGCATTGCAAAGGTGATTCAGAGTTCTATTATCTTACAGTCCATCCACTTTTTTCAAATTTAGCTCCAAGTATATTCTATTGAGTTTTTGCAATTTGAGGCATTTTCTTGATAAAATGGACATACTACAATTTGGAGAAGGTATATTCTCATTTGGAGGCTTCATTTTTAGTTGTGCATCATATTTGGGAGTTTCTATTTGATATTGAGGGTCAATCTCTTTGTAATATTGGAGATTAATCATAGTTTTTTATGGTGTTTTCATTTCATCCTTCACTAATTATGTTGGGAAGGGGAAACTATAAATAATGGAGAGATTGCATCATAAACCATCTCCAATCACTTCAATTGTTTCCACATTTTTATGGTTTTGTTCCCCCTCTAAATAAAGGTATCCAAAAATTTCTTGGAGTTGTTGAAGGTATGATGTCTTTAAGGTTATTACAATGCATGTTGATGATGATATTTTGAAAGGTATTGATCGTTGTAATTGTACTCACATTCTTTGGAATAACATTTGGGAGCTATGTGGAGATCTTGATACTCCACCATTTGTTGATGATCATGATTCAAAATGTCATGTGCCTCTTCATTCTTCAAACGCAATGCCCTATGATGATAATGATATGTAGGAGCTTATAGATTTGGAATTCTTTGAATCTTCAGATGAGGACATCAAGGATTCTTTAGATGCTTCTTCTCCATCAGAGATAGTTGATGTACCTTCACCTTCAGTGATTCCTTGTACAAAGTCATTTATTGAGGCTTCAATGTTTCTTATTCATGTTGGTGATTCATTAAGAAATTTTGTTGATTCATCACAAGTATCTAATTTTTTTGTAGACTTGGGATTACAGGATGACTTTGTTTCAGGTATTGCAGACTTGGCTACTTCTATAGGTTTGGAGGACATTCTTGAGGGGATATCTCTCCTCTATGTATATTCTAATTTGGAGGGTATTCAAGTGAGTCATTCCATTGTTTCAACATTGATTTTGGATTATAATGTTGGTGAGACTACCTTGGAGGCACTTGATTCCTTATCATCAATTTCATACCTATCATTGTCTTTGGATCTTGTTCAACATTAGTTTCTACATAGTCCTAGTTTGTCACCTTCTTCATTGATTGGGAATATACATGATTTGATTGTGGCATATTTATCTTCCTTGGGTAAGGAAACACATGAGAAGTCTTCAAAGACATCATCATCATTCATATTTCCTTCAATTCCTATCTGTAATGGGAAGCATACCTGCATTTGTACTTGGCTTTTTTTCTTCTGAAAGGGAGACAAGTTGTTTGTTGACATTGGATCATGTTATGTCTTCAGGAACTTACCATTTTTGCAGGTGATTACATATTGTGGGGGGCTATATAGTCTCTGTATTTCCCTCTTATGGGGGCGATATTGATTATTTTATTCTTGTGATGGATGTATCTCTTGGGGGGTATTGTTGTTGAAACCTCCATACATCACTTCCATTAATTGTGCATGATTTGTATTAGATTTTGCACTATATCTCTTTTTTGGAGAGGAGTTTTGTCCCATGAGGTTTTCTCATTTTCTCCATTTGTAAGATATTTCATTTTCATTTGTACATGGGTACCTAACATCACTTAGTAGTTGAGACCCATCATATTGCATTTGCATCATTTTCATAATAACTACACTCCCAAGTTGCACTTATAGGGGGGTGTTAGTGTGAATGGGGTTATTTCCTAACTAGTTATTAGTGAGGACATATTCACATCATTAATAAGTTTACGTAGGAGTTAGTTTCCTAGGTGGCATTCTAGAAACTAGTAGTTAATGGGACCATATCTTATTAATTAGCATGCAGTTATCTAGGAATTTAATATTTCTCTCATGCATTTAATGATTGCAACTAAGGTGGTTATCCAGCCTCCTCTCACCTTGCCTATATAAGGAAGGGTCTTTCACATTTGTAAATCATTATGGAGAAATTCATCATAGATCATCATTTGATCAAGTTGTCTTCTTGCTCATGTTGCAACACTTTCTTATTCATGTGGATGGTGTTTTTCTTGGTTGATCCTTTGAAGTTTGTACAACTTCATTTGGGTTTTGTTCATATTTCCAACATTATTTCTGGCTACTATAGCCATACATTTTTATTTTTTTTAATCTCTTTTCTTATTGTTAATAGCATTCATAATTTCTTTATTTGGTGAAATAACTATTTTTTTTGGGCCAGGATGGGAGTATTTACAATCTCCATAATCCTCTAGCTCCTCCTCGTAGAGTAAACCATTGCACATAGGTCCAAACCTAGCCTATGTAGGGATCTCCACAATTGGCCCTATCAGTATATCTGAAAAGGATTTCCCAATGTTATTTTTTGTATCTTTGTTTGCCTTTTCATGGTCTTCAGGGGGTTCACCTTTGGTACCCTCTCACCCCCCATTATTCAGGGGTAGAGATTAGTCTTTGCACTAAAAAATACTGACAATGATCATTTCTCAATTTCCTAGAAGAGGCATTAAAGGAATAAACCAATGTAGATAGACATAATAACCACAAATACATCCAAGAAATAAAGGAAAATAACAATGCAAAAAACACACTAAACTGAGGATAAACCAAGGTTACTATGTGAGTATCTACAAGAAAGAAGAAACATTAAGTCTCATATGTGGGGGGATTTCGACCACCCTAGGCCCTCGATCACTTGCATCCAGATCTTATCATCTCCTTGCTGCCATAATTTTCTCCTTAGGGTTTCTTATTTTTCCTTGTTCCAAAGGCTTCGACTGCTCATTCCCTTTTCTTTGTGTCAAAAATTTATCTCAATGATCTATTATCAAATTTAGAAAATTGGCTTAATCTATCTGTTATCAAATTTAGAAAACTAGCTTCATTTGATTTTTTCGCTTGTATGCTTCAACGAGGATACCCACAATGGTATTTCAAGAATGAACCAAAAGATGTTGCTTTCCAGAATGATCTCTTGAGATTTATTCCACTATTTTTCTCGTATTTAGATGATAGAGAATTAAATGAAGGCCTAATCATTTTCAAAGAGGAGGATTCCTCCAAGCTTCCACCAATAATTTTAATCTCCTCAACGATGCCTCATGCGAACCTTGAATACAATATTTTTTCTTGGCTTGATTAGGATTTTGGTCTTTACTTGTGTGGGATATGGATTCATCATTTTAGTGAAATCCTTGGGCTTTTCAAATTTGGTATGAGTTGGATTTTTGGATTGCTTTGACTTATAGTGACTATGTCAAAAAGATAACCCTAGGTGGACTTGATAGATAACTTGGATGGAATATGTGGATGGATAACTTAGGTGATTAGGATGATCCCAATAATGGAAATAGATCATCAGGTGGATTATATGGATTGGATTTGATAACTTTCTATTAAAGTTTAAGTCTACACACTTGGAACTCAAGATGATTTGATTATGACTTTGATTTTGGAAGCTACATATTGGTGTAGAATTTCCAAGGATTAAATAATGGGCTGTAGGATGACTAAAGGTCTCAAAGTTTGGACTAAGGTGATGATTTTGATTAAAGGATCCAAAAGTGATAAATTTCAACTATGACCAAGGATTGATTTGGATTGGTAATGGGTTTGGACACAAATGACGTGAGTAAAAGATGATGATGATGATGATATGATGATCAAGGGTATCCTAATGTTTCCAAAGATGTTGGATATGAATTCAAGGATGAATAGGGTTATGAACAAGTGGATACCAAGTGACAAACGGATGTGTACCTTGTACTCAAAGGTGTGTTTTGGATGGTTTGATAATGTATGAAGGATTAAGGTAATGTCAAATAAATAAATGTAAAGTTGATAAGTAAATGGTTTGTTGTGGGAGGGTAGTGGAATATGGTTTTAGTAATGACCAAGGTTAAGTATAGTTTGCACTAAGATCTAAATTGAATGGATATCCTAGATTTGGCTTCAACTTTGCATGTTTCAAAAGGATACCAATTGGAAAATGCTTTCAAACAAGAAAATGACTTCAAGGTAGAATTGACTCAAACTTGGTTATAAAGTTTTACAAACAATAACCTATTATATACAACTCTCAAACAAGAAGAAAAAATCATAATCATATATTTATTCAAAAAAGGGTTTGTTAACTTAATGTGGACCCACATGATAAAATACCTTCAAGTACTTCCTCTACACCCCTTACCTTGAAAGGACAAGTCCCAATCAAGGAATAATTGTTATCTTGACACAAGGAGTATCTTTAGGAATGATGTTAACATACCTTGTACCACAATTAAGTAATGACTTAAAGGTATTAAACTAGGCCATACAAGGATTATCTAGTGGTATCCTCCAAATACCTAAAGGGTACATGAGGCCTAATCTGTGAATTTGAAAGTATAAGAAAGTCAAACAGTCGAGAGAAGAGGGTAATCAATCCTTCTCCTTCACTTTCCTGAGGTATAAAGTTTATGGGGGCTTAGCTTGAATGACAAAATAACAAATTCCAAGAGGTGTGTCTTTCAATTTAGCCCTTGCTATTCATACTTCATCGAAACACTGGAGTTGAGGTCAACCTCGGGGTGATGAAATCTCCAAGATAGCCACCTAAAAATAAAAAAATAAAAAAATATCTATGACCCGAGCAATATCACCCTAAGGTGTGAGAGGAGAGCATATGTAAGTGTGCTTGGGGTTTAATATATGCTTCTAAATTATTAACACAAATTGATATGTGAAGTGAATTTTAACCCAATTTCAAGTGTGAGAAAATAAAAATAAGATAAAGCACACAAAAAAAAAGTTTCTATAAAAAATATTCAACAAAATGTCCTATACAACCACTTGAGTTAGTAGTTTGAAAGATTGATGTCTTGAAATTACAAAAAGACCTGCACACAAAACTTAGTTAAAAAAAAAAAAATAGGGGAGAGGACCCAGTACCCGAGCATGTTTCAATACTTGTGATAGTAGTTGTTTATATAATGCTCAATATTTTTATCAATATTGGACCAATAGTTGTGACTTTAAAATTGTTAGTGTTGATGATGACTATCCACAATTAAACAAAATGTATTCCTTTGATCTAAAAAGCAACCAATCATGTGATTCCACATCAGCGCTCAATAAAACATGATGTGAATGCACAAGTATTGGTCTCACTTTTTTTTTGGGCTTTTTTGGACTCCTTGACAAAAAACATGCTAATGTGACATCATATTTGATGATGTGGCCCTAAAACCTTAGTTATAAGCAGGGGACTTGCCAAGTAAGCTGCTGTAAAAAATTGGGAGTGATTTGAAATTTCTATGTAGGATAATTAGAAGTATGAAGTTAGGGTGCACAACTACTGGGTCCTCTCTCCTAATAAGCCCTATAGAAAAATAAATTACAAAAACATAATTTATTTTAAAAAATTACTTTAAATGCTTATACATAAATTTTGGAGCAAAATTAAAAAAAAAAAACCTACACCCCAACATTCGTGATAGAACCAAATTTCCAATTCCTATTAAATTTTGAAAATTTAAAGAAAATTACAAAATTTATGGTAGTTTCAATAACAAAAAATGGGCTTTAGCCCTTCACGATTGGCTCCTATTCAGGGGGGTTGATATTCAGCACCTATGGCTTGGACAAGACCGTGGGCTATAGCTGCAAGTGACCCAAGTCTTTAGGACTCAATGCTAGACCCTGATCCACAATGTGACCACGGGTAGAGCAAGGAGCAAACAGTCCAATGCACCTCCAAAAGGATTGAAACCTTCATATATCAATGAGTCGATGGATTTGAAAAAATGTTTTAAAAGTGCTTAAATGATTTTAATCCTTCCAATCAAAACCTAGGTGGATTTTAAAACACTTATAACAATAATTTGGGGATTTTCGATCATGCTAGAGTATACATGAAAATTTTGTGTATATCAAACCTTCTATTATTGTATATACTCTTTTTCTCTTACTGTGTATATCTTTTTGACAACTGTGGATATTTGTGCTGACTGTGTATACCACAAAAAACTACTATATATAGTACACATTCATATATATTTCTCCTCGAGCCTACATATATATAACCTTCTACATATATGCTCTCAACAGACTGTGTATATTCATGTATCCCTTGTGTTCGACTATGTATAGCTCTATACAACTACAAAATTATACAAGGTGATTTTGTGTGTATATGCCACCAATTTTGTGTATATATGCTTTATTTCTTTGGTTTTCAATAAGTGTATGACCATTTATTTGTTACAAATTATACAACCATATAGAATCCATATGGTTGTAGTGGTGGGGAGTAAAAGTTGCATGTGGGAGGTTAAGGGTTCGACTCACATCAACCAACTTTTTTTCAAAATTTACTGCAGAAGGGTTGATCTCGAACGGCGTTTGCAATCTGTTTAGGGCCTTTTGTGGGAGGCTCTTGTGCTGCTCGTGGGTCCCATAGGCTTCTTTGGCCTTGTGGACGTCATTAAAATTTTTCATTCATTCATATGGTTGTATGGAATTCCATACAAGCAGATTCTTTCTCACACCTACAAACATTTAAAAAAATTGTTTTATGTTTTAAAATTTTGTCTCTCGATGCATTTTTCCCTCGAAGATACCTATAAAAACATGATACCTAAAACTCACTTAATGGCTTATACAAAAAAATTAGTGAGTAATCACCACAAAACACCAACATGTAAAATGAAATGAAATGTGTGGTTAGTCTGCAATAGAGTTGCCAAAATGTAATGCCTATATTTTGAAACATGAACACAAAAACAAACAAACATTACAAGATCCTATTTCAAAACGTGCAAAACCTCAAGATAGAGCACACAGTGGAATTCAAAACAACACAATAACATCAAAACAACTCAAAATGTTACCCATGAGTCCATTGTGGTTTGATTTTCTCCTTGAGTGATTGGAATGTGGATGCACATTGCTTGAATGATACCAATTTTGACAGCATATACTTAGCATAAATGATAATTGATTCATTTAGATGAAGGGATGCCTAAATTTATAGATTTTGGGAATGGGGAAAGGTTGGAGAATGGTTGAGGGGAATATGGAGGGTGGAGATGAAGATAGTTATAATGTGAATGGCTATAATTTACTTACCAAATTTATTGAGTAGTTATGAGGATCAATGAATTTTTTAGTGGCTAATATTCGCCAATTGGCTAATATTTGAATTTTGGAAATCCAAATTTGGCTGTTTGAGCTACAACGTGGCTTGAATTGCCACATTTTTACAAAAGTTTATTATAGACTTATTTAAATTGCCAAATAATTTATTTTATTAAAAATATTAACTGCAAAATTTTCCACAATATTTGATACATGATTAGATCAGATTCGTTTAAATTTTATAAATTTTAGTACAAATCTATATTAGTTCACCAATAATATATCATAATTATTAGTTGCTTTAGGACCATATTTCTAATATTTAGTTTCCACCATTGATTTATGATATAAGCTAATGGCCTTTATTGTATTTCACGAGGTAAAATGTACCCATGATCTATAATGCTCATGAGGCCCATAATTTTGGGTCTCATGAGCATTATAGATTGTGGGTAAATTTTACCTTATAGAGCACAATGAGGGTTGTTAGATCAATGATCTAAAAGCAATTTTGAGCCCCATGAGAATTAAAAATCATGAGTGCATTTTACCTTGTAGAATACAATGAGGGCCATTATATTATATTTTAAAACAATGGTGGAAAGTAAATATTATAGTCTTCCCCTTCAACCCATCAATAATTTCCACCCTTGAGCCCATAGTTTTTCATGACAATTATTTTTTTATTGGATAGATTCGACATCATAATTAATGCATTTTCTTAATATTTTTCAAGATATGCCAAAATTTTCTAAAAAAATTTAGTGATGTAAAAAAATCATCAATAAAATTAATATTTTTTTTGAAAAAAAAGAAAGATTTCCCAATAGAAATTTAATATTTTTTCCTAAGAAAATGAAAGATTTGCTAGGATTTTATATTTTTTTCGAGGGGGGTTTTCTAAAGTTATCACTAACGAGGATGGGGGAAATTAGGGAAATGTGCCCCTAAGAAGGCTATAACTGTGGGATGTATTGAGAGAATAAAGGGACCATAAGGATGAGTGTTCCTAGGTGCCCAATATTCTTTGAATGAGAATAATGAGATCACAAGGACAAGTGTTCTTAGGTCCCCATTATTCTTGGAAAATGGTGAGGGAATATAAGCTTTATTAAATAATAATAATATTTAATTATTTTAGTCGCATGGGTGAGATGGATAATAGGTAGAATATGTAACTAATTATTTATTTATTTGTGCGGATATGGAAAAAGTGATAAATTAAATAATAGGATTATTTAATTTAAGTGATAAACTTTAGGTAAAAGGGGCATATCCTCGATTAATTAGGACTAGGTGATGGGATGTAGGATTAGGTGAAAGAAATTGGTCAATTAGAGATTAGGTGATAGGTTTAGTGATGATGAATAGACCTAGAAAAAATATTTTAGAAAAAATATTTTAAGTGTCTCTAGAAAAATTTATAATCTTCTAACTTGACTTCAAAAATCTGAATCCATATTTGTAAATGTCTAATTTATTTTACTATGCTTACTACTCCCTTCCTTTCCAAAAACAAATATCCTTACCATCACCCTTTCTTCTTATCCCATTACGTTCTCCATGGTTGTGGGTCCTTCAACAAGGATATTATCATCTTATCTATTATATGGTTAAATAATGACCCATTGTTTTACTTTAGGAGATGTTGCGTATGAAAAGAGATTGGTGTGATTAAATAAACAACAAAGGAAAGAGGTAACATACTTTTCATTCGTAATGTGTGTCCTGGTCTTAGAGATTAACAAGTGTCACACACCGTTAGGTTTTGTTGTAAGAGGCTCGAAAATTAATAATTTATTTAACTAAATTATGGGGCAAGAGTTTGGTTAATGATTTAATAAGTTTGATTTAGAATTTATGTAGTTTATTTTTCATAAAATAGTATATAGCTTAGTTAAGCTATATATGTCAAATATTGAAATAATTTGTTTTAAATAAATATTATATATTGTTGTTTGTATTTTTTTTTAAACGTAAAATATAGTGGTTTTTAGATAAATATATATTTGTTTATTTATTTATTTATTTATAGAGAGATAGATAATTGTTTTAAATAGAAAAAATATATTTATTTTAATTGTAAGAAATTGTAAATTGATATTAACATAGTATCTATCACTATTAAATGTATGATATGAAATTAATAATTTATATATACACTATACGAAAATGAGTAATTATAAAAAGAAATATGAGTATAATTCTAATGGACGAAGAATATTATGAGATTTTTTGCATGGATATGTGATATACAAAATAATGATAATCTCATTTTTGGATGAGTGCAAGTTAATGAGAGTTTTAAATTATTAGAAAAGTGTTTTTTTTTTTTTTTGCCTATAAAATTAAAATTAGTGTACTTAGGGTAGATTTGAAGCATTTTTAGATAGAATATTAACATGGTATAAAATATAAAATATTAGATTTTTTTAATTTTTCAATTATGTAATTTATTCTAATACTATATAATAAATTTGGTTAAATAAAGGAAGTATAAAGTGTTTTCTTCTAAAACTTGGATGAAAGCAAAAACATGCACACGTATGGCCTTCTTAATACTAGTGAATGAAAGTATTTTCTAAAATCTTTTAGTGGTAAAATGAAATGATGTTGAGGATTGGCATGAATTATTTCATATTTTTTTATCAAATAATTTGTAATTAATTATTTAATAGGATTAAGGTATAAATCTCAAACCCCTCCTATATGATCCACTTAGTTTAACCATAAATAATAGTAATATATATTTTTATAGTTTGTAAAGCGTGATGTATATTGGAAAATATATTATTTTAAATAAAAATAATAATACTAAAACATAGAAATATATCACTTCAAGTTGTGGACACCTAAAATTGACCACTTGATTATATTGTGGGTGATGATGATTAGCTTTTGGAGAAGGATGAAAATTTGTTTATAGAAGAAAGGAATGCCAAGAAAGAGTTGCAAGAAGCATTGGATAGGATCAAACAATTAGAGGAATTGGTAAAGTCTTATGAATAGAGAGACAAAGAAAGAGACTTAAAAAATAAGGGGTTGGAAGAGAAGCTTCACACATATGGGCATGGGTATAAACTAGACCTACTTGCACAACTTGCCATAGTGAAGGTAGGACATACAAAAATTTCAGCTGAAAGAAGAAGACCCCCTTTCATAAGAAATCTAACTTATCATACTACAATGTCTCTAGATATCAGTTATGGACTATAACTCAAGAATTCTCCCAACAAAGAAAAGAGTGGGAGAAGGAAAAAGAAAGGATGATTTCAGCCCATAATAGAGTATTGGAAAATAAGGAAACTAAATTGAGAAAGTTGATAATTAAAGTTGAGGAGATAGTAGGTAAGACTGCTCAAATCATCAAATGCAAACCTCCTACTAGAGATTATGCTTTGTTTTTATAGGAGAAATTCTTGAGTTTCCAATTTATTCAACTGACCAACTATGTGAATTTTATTCAATTTCCATCAGCAAGAAATTTAACTTTTTACAATTTTTTGTTAATTTTACACATCATATGCAAGATCAACTATGTGAATTTTATTTACATAACTACGTTGTGCCAGATAATATAGAATGCAACCCATTGATATATGTGGGAGATTTACAAATCAGGGCATTAGCTTCATACTTCATATTTGAGACGCAAAGGGGTGAAATCATGCAGGATTATGTTGAAAGGGAGAAATCAATTGCTCTCTAAGTCAGAAAAGAATCCAAGAATTCTAGTGCAATAATAGAATCTAATGGATGGAAATTCAAGAGCATAAGGGTGTATGTACGAAAATCATAAGTTTGAAATAAAATTATTATGTTAGGATGCAAAAGTTAGCTATAGGTCTTATCCATCATTCTTTTCATTTTTGTAAAAGAAAGATGGGGAAGTTTGACCCTTGAATTATAGAAAAAGGGACCCCACTCTTTATATAACTTCATAAACATGCTTGAAAGGGTTCACTCGTAGGTATATGGATATTTCTAGAGATAAGGGACTTGAATGGGCACCTTTTACCTTCTAGCCACCTATGCTTCTCTACCTAGTGCCACATTGGATAGGAGAAAATAATGCAAAATGGGAGGAATTTGAGAATGTCCAATGGGCATGATTTTCATGCTATGGAGTTTTTTATTTGAATCATATGAAAGGAGTAGATGTGATTATCGATGTTAGGGAAACAACCTTGCAGTATAGCCTCCAGTCTTAAATTTATTTCCTTGAGGACAAGCAAATTTCTAGTTGGGGAATGATGATGCCAATTATTAGCTAGCTTTTATTGTTTAGTGCATACTTGTAGACATTTCCAGATACTCATTTTATACATATTACTAAACTTTAGTATATTTTTTATAATCATCATGCAACTTGAACTTGGTTTTAGTATATAGAAATATGGTTATGGTATGTTGGTAATTACATTGTTAAAATGTGTAAATATTTATGGAATGCAGTGTAGATCTATGTTTAAATTATGGTTATTAGTATTGTGTATATGTTTAGGTGAACTAACACTTTGCATCCAAGAAGCTAGAGCAAGCAGAATATAGCCCATAGTAACTAGGGAGTGCAACCCATAGCCAATGGATTTTAGACAACAATGCAAGGGAAGATCCAAAATAAGCACAATAATTGTAGAATATGAGGCATTTATTTAAGGATGATTTTAAGTCCCCATGTCATTTAATAAGACTATTGGAGGAGAGGAATATACGATGATCGAGAGTCCAACATGACTATTTCCATAGTCCACATTTTGATTTTACCATTGTAATAGAGTTGAAATCCTTATCAACTTCTTCTACTTTTCCATTTATGTTTTTAGTTATGAAGACTTTGTCACACTCTATTTCTTAGGGGAGTGGTGTTTTGCATTTAGATTTCTATTTTGAGTCCCTGTTTCAATAAGACTCTCCCAGACCAATATATCTGGTTTGGTGGTCAAGGAAATAAGCGTAGAAAATATAGAAATTAGATATGTTCAAATAGTTTTCTTCTATTTACATAGTGAACCGTAGATTTTGGGTAGGGATTATATAGGCTACTCTTGCACTCTTAGGATGTCTCAGCTAAAAGGAGAGAGATAAACCCCACTCAAAATTCTAGCTAGGTTCACTCAAATTAAGATATGTACGATGAAGTTAAGACTAAATGTAATGATTTAAATGCAAATAGATGATGAAATTGATTGATTAAGTATGCAAAACCTAAGAAATGTGACTTTCTTGAAAACACACTATGTAATGCAAAATCACCTAAAAATGAATGGAAAACTAAATAGAATTGAACCAAACTAAAAGTGTGCACCTAGAATGTGGATGAAGACTAGAAATGGATTCTGGAATGTTGTTGATGCTAATTTTTAGGACTGGTGGGACTCATTTTCCATTATGTGCAAATTAGTCCCATTTCTGCAAAACTATTTCAGAACTCGTTTAAGAAAAAAAGGTATCTAAAAATACAAAAAACTCAAAATTGACCTATTGAACAAGTCTACTTTTGAATTCTTGATTATTCAAAGGTGGAACCCAGAGCTCTCGGTTTGTACTTTGGCTTTCTACAGGTGGCTACTTTTGAAACTCTAATTTTTGAACCTGAAAATGAGTTTTTGTTGATATTTTGACTTGTTGAATGAAGAGAAGGCTTGAGCAACGTTACAACTTTATTCTTAATGATTTCCATACTTCCAAAAGACCTAAAGTTGCAAACACACAAGGTAAGAGAGAGGAGTTTTGAATGTTAGGGCATGGGGGTTTGCCTTGGTCAAACACCTTTTAGGTAATTAAACCAAAATGATGAAAGAATGGAATGAAACATGCAATAATGGAGTTGATTACCTTGCCATGATGTTTGATCTTAAAAGTCTGCAGCGAAACATGAAGAATATGCCCTTGAATGTCTGAAAATTGCTATCTCAATGTCTTGAAATGATAAAACCCTAGCTTGCTAGACATGAGATGGAAGAATAATGGATGAATAATGAAGAATTGTTATGAGATTGAATGGGAGAATGCAAAATGAGGAGAAAAACACTTATTTATACAATCTTGTGCCTTAGTAACCCATTGATACCACATCACAGGTCGACATCAAGTAATTTTGAATAAAAAATCAAAAGAAAATTTGAAAAAAAATTAATTTGGAGCCAAGAGGGACTCATTCGCCACCCATGGTGAATGGGTCCCACCTTGGACTTGAAAGTGGATGTCGGGAATTATATTGCATCTAATGTTGTTTGTTGGGTTTACATTAAAAAATGCACTTAATTAAGCTTTATAAGGGCATAAAGGGGTCAAATAAAGCATAAGAAAGGTGTAAATAGTGAAATCAAGCCTAGAAAAGCATGAAATCTTGTTACAAGACTTTACAAAACTTCAAAATAGGACTTGATAAGTGATGAAAGGGTGATTTTTAGGTGAATTGTAAAGAATGGACTCTAGAAAAGTGTAGAAATGTTTTACAACACTTCACAACACCTTCACAAGACATTAATAAATGTATTTTATTCCATTTGTAAGGGTCCAAGATCTAGTGTGGATGCATAAAATGCCTCACAACGCCTGAATCAAGGCCTCATTAAGTCCAATTTATCATGAATTCTTCCCATGTCAAGCAAGAGGTCCTTTTTTCTATGGTAAATGTAGACAATACCTATTTCTAGTTATGTTTTTATGAATAAGATATCTCTGAAGATTTTGGTTGGATTGTGAAATCTCACTTTATACAATGAAGAGGTTTTCAGCTTACCATTATGATTAATTGATTTGAGAAGCTAGATTTAAGTTTATCCTATGGAGATAGTCACTTTAATAAGGGCCACTCAAGGTAACTATTCCCCACTTTAATTTTGACACATTTATTTATGTTGTTACAATTCTTAATCAGATTCTTCATGTTGTGAATGCGAATGAAATCATGAATAAGATCTTGTCTTTTATTTCATGCTTTTCTTATTTCAATGCATTATCCTCTAGAGTGAGTCAAATTTAATAGTGTTAGTCACAAAATTCATTCTTAACAATGAACTAATCACAATCTTTAGTTGTAAGTACCTATAGCAATAGTTCCAGATTCAATAATTTTTATTGTTTTGTGGTTTATTTTATTCCACATGTGTAGACACCTATACTAGGATAATATATAGGTAGTATAGAGTCTTTGGATGCACATACAGTGCCAGCATCATCACAAGCTTATGCTAGCTCTAGTTGATAATTAAATGGAGTCTTTGTAATGGTTTAGTGGACAATTCAGTTAGGTAGCATCTCTGAATTGTGTGAATATCACCAAGTTTACTTAGAATTATTAGGGCCATAAAAGTAGCCATATGTACATATTATTGCATGGAAACACCTAGACACTTACAATCACTAAGGTGGAAGATCCCAAAAATGTTAGATTGTGGTAGGTGTATACTATACTCACTGTGTGATTTCATGACATGACATTGATGGCTATCATGGAGCTTTAGGATGTAGACACCTCCACCTTGCATCTTTTGATACAGGAGAATAGCATCACCTTGGAGGATGTATATCAAATGCTATGATTTCTCATGTGAGGTGAGGCTCTATGAATCAAGGAGTATTGGCCAATGGACTACATTCTAGCTAGCTAGATATATTTTTTCAACCACATGATGATTGAAGATACCACCGAGCATATTTCTATGTGTTGTTTCTTACATGGCATCATTGTCATCTTGATCATCCATTTCACCATGATCTATGACCATTTCTCTATTTGTATCACCCAATGGTCAAGTCTCACACCTTCATAGGGGCCTCATGTGTACCATATGAGTGATGGAGGGCTAGAGGTTTATCTTCACCTAGGGGCAAAGCATGTTGGCCAACTTGTATCATGACCTAGGGTGCTATATTAATTATGAGGCACATATCTTGATGACCTACACTTGAAGAGGGTTGCAAATATTGAAGGCAAACAAATGAAGATAAAAAAAATACAAAAGGAAAATACCTTCACCTAGAATCTTTACTTCTCTCCTTGATGAGTAGAAATGGAGCGCACCCTTATTCTATTTGATTTTCTCTTTGATGTTCATATGTGTATTGCTCATTGCTCTATCATAACCTTGATCATATGATTTTATAGTAATAAATGCAATATTGATTCAATATATATTTTGATAGGATGTAGGTATGATAATAGATTCTAGATGTAAAATGAAGGATGAGAGCCTCTAGATATAGAGTCTTGAAGAGGAAAAATTAATGGCTAGAAATTATTGATGATGGATCTCTAGGATGGAAGGTGGATTAGGTTTGGATCAAGGATACAATCATATTAATAGTGTCAAATCATAGATAGGATCTAGGTTTAATATTGAGATAAGGAGAAAATTCCTAATGGTGATGGCTAGGATCAAGAGGTTAAATGAGATAAATGGATAAGATGAAAAGTTATTTTGACTTTTGGGTAAGTTTCTAGGTTGAATGAATCTAGAAAAAGGAGTTAGTTAGACATGTGAAGAAGACATTTTTCACATGAAGATAATTTTAGATTTTGATCCTTGTAAATAATATGAAAGGCTAGGATTAGATGGACAAGGATAAAGGATAAAAGCACAATTAATTAAATAAATAATATATTTATAGATAATTAATGGGATCATGTGAAGCAATATTAATTAAATAAATGATAAGTTTTTATTTAATTAAAGGATTATGACAAAGGATATTAATTAAATAAATAATAAATATTTATCTAATTAAGGGGTTTGGATAAGGATGAAAATAATTAAATAAATATTAGATATTTATTTAATTCATGGATTAGGATAGGCTAAAATTAGGTGTGATTGGGGAAGGTCATATTTTAGGTGTCTAAGTTTTTCCCCTCTTTGATATGATATCGTAAAGTGGCATTATATCAAATAATTTTAAAACATAGTGGATGGATGAAGATAAGGATCAAAGATGAGAGAGGATAAGGGTCAAAGATGATTCCCCAATCAATGTGAGGATGGAAAAGGATGAAGAAGGAAAGATTAATTATTAGGTGATAGGATTCCTCATTCGAGAGGAGATGGGAGTTAGGAGAACATGGGCATGCTCTCGAAATTAAAGAAAATGTTGAGGGAATAGGACCAAGAAGTAGAGGAATTGGAAGATGAAAGATGATGATGGAGATGAAAAGGAAGGGTAATTTGATGATTATAGATAAGTTATTGTAGTATGTATTAATAAATCCTAATATTTTATATAGCAAATGTCATGACCCCCTTTTCGTTAAAACTTTAGACATATTATAATTTTGTGTGGTAATATTATGTAAGTGGTTTTATACAATTAATTTATGTGTGAAGAAGGTAGAGACTAAATAAAAAACAAAAACAATTATTAAATACACATTTCTAAAAAGGAACAAATAAAAGTTAACAATATTAATAAATAAGTGTTTCATTAATAATTTCAGCACATGGTGTTGGAGAAATAGAAAAATAAGGAATAAAATAATTTTGAGTAAAAATTAAATCATTATGTGACAAGTGTCCCCATCCTATCCTAAGAATTATTAATTAGCATAGTCTATCATTATACTTAATTAATACAATTAGCCACTTTCCTAAGTCACATTAATTAATATAATACATCATTTAATCTAATTAATAGGATTAGGGAGATGTCACTATCCTCCATAATCCATTAATCAATTAATCCTAGATTAATTGATTAATTAATCTTCATTATCATTTTCTAAAATTTAAAATTTATTCTAATCTCCCTCACATGTGACTTGCATGCACAAGTCACTATCACCTTACAACTCATCCCCACTCACCCTTTTGTGAGAGTTCACACCATGCATGTGACCTTTCCTCTTTGAGCCATTTGTATTCCCCATGTGTGCTCACACATGGTAAAACCCACCCCACCCTCTTACATGTCATTATCAAGCCACCCTCTCTCTTACATGTCATAGACATGTCAACATCTCCTCTACCCAAGGTGTGCTCACAAATCAAAAATTGCATTTTAAAATTAGAATTATCTTGCATAAAGTACCTATGGGGTGGGTAGCTTAAATTGAGAACATAATATGACCTTTTGGGAAAAGTGTGAACCCCCAAAAAGTTACTTAAAGAGGAGTGACGAGTTTTATGGTCTTAGGAAAGGTGTGGGGACTTTTCATATCCACTTCTCCCAAGGTGTGCTCACACATGTGTGAACACCCTTGGCTCCTCTCTCCATGCCATGTGGGTCTATTTTTAAGGCCTTCTCCTTGTCACACTTGTCACAAGGTGAGGCTATCAATCCAAACCCCATCTTCTCAAACAATTATATCCATTGAATCAATCTTCAATCTTGGCCCTCCATTTACCTCCCCTCAAGTCTATAAATTGAGGCCATTTCTTCTCTCATCAACAACACATGAATGCTATATTTATGCTATCACTTTTAAGAAGGATTTTAGATAGGATTGAAGGAAGGAGAATTAAGTTGAAGAAGGCACAAGGAGAAGATTTGGAAGAAGATTTGTTGCAACTCCATCAACATCTAGGTTCCCTTTCTTTTGATTTTCTTTTATAAAACTAATTAAATATAGAAATTAGTTAGAATCAAGCTATTACTCTCTTTCCTATCCTTGTTTTGTGAAAAATAAATTTTAAAATAAAGTTAGAATCGATCTATTATTATTGACCTTACCATTCTCTATTTTTCCAAACTAAATCTAGAATGAAATTGATTTTCCTTTTTTTTTTTTTAATCTCTAAATCAATATATTTATTCTCATCTATGTTTATTTACAAAGAAATAATTTTTCTTTTAATTTTTTTTAATGTCATTACAAATATAAATTAATTTTTTTTATAAAATAAAATTTACAAATAAATAAATTATTATTTTATTATTGTTAAAATAAAATATATCTAAATACATATATTTTATAAAATGGGTTTTTATATTAAAGTTATTTATAACATTTAATCCTTTTAAGTTAAATTTTGAAAATATATATACATACATACATATATATATATATACACACACACACATACAAGAATTAATATTTTTTTAATTTTTCAATATAGTTAAGTCATAAAAAAATAGTTTTTTATTTATTTTGAAATTAGATTGTCCTTTGAAAATAAATAAATTGAGAGAATTTTCAAAAGGGGTATTAATCGGATAGATTAAATAATAAATTATTTGGTCTAATTAAGAATCAAAGGACGAGCTTATTCATTAAATGAATTCAAATTAATATTAAAGAAATTCCATGAACTTCTTAATTTTAATAATGTTACCCTAATGTAACTAAGGGTTTGTTTTAGGATTAGATTCAATGTTAGCAAATCAATGAAGACAATAAACCCAAAGCAATTACAAAATACAATGGAAGTAAACAAAAGAACGATTATACCAGAAAACCGCCGAGACCTCCACGATTCACTTTTGTAACACCTTCTAACTTGTTGGTTGACATGTTGCCCTCAGATTCATCATGCGAGCAATCTGAAATAAAAGTCTAAGTCCTACACCAAGCTTTGAAGGATTTGATCAATGCCTAAATGCCTAATGCCTATGACAATATGAGTGAAATGCCTATGCCTAAATATGCCAAGACTAAATGAAGTAAGATGACAAATGTTGCAAAGTCTAATGTGTAAAATCCAATGCCTCCTTGTAAAAATGAGAGGAAAATAGCATTTTATAGAAAATGCCATTTTGAATGTATGGATGAGATTGAATGTCAATAAGATATCTTAATCAATGGCCAAAATTGAATGTTGTAGTATGGACTAGGGTTAGGTCAAAATTAGGGCAATGACAAGAAATGAAGGGTTGAGATTGAATTATGAGATAATTCAATCAAGGGATGAAATTGAATGAGATGTGAAGAGATAAGATTTGATGTGGAAGATAAGATTGGCACAGACAAAGAGGTGATAGGAGAAATTAAATAATAAAAATTATTTAATTTAGGTGACCAATGAATAATTAAATGATTAAAGATATTATTTAATTATAGAAGAATGTGACAAAAGGAATCATTTTGAATTAAATAATGATTTAATTCAAAATTCAAGAGAGTGGACCAAATTAAATAAATAAAATTTATTTAATTTAATGAGAGAAGAGGCTAATGAATAATTAAATAATTAAAGATATTATTTAATTATAGAGGAATGTGACAAAAGGAATTATTTTGAATTAAGTAATGATTTAATTCAAAATTCAAGAGAGTGGACCAAATTAAATAAATAAAATTTATTTAATTTATGAGAGAAGAGGCTAATAAATAATTATTTTATTATAGTGGAAAGTGGACAAAATTAAATAAATAAGAATTTACTTAATTTTAGAAAGAAGACTTAATTAGTGACGTAATTAAATAAATAAAATTTATTTAATTAATCGAGGAGGAATAAAGATAGAAAATGAATTAATTAAATAATTAAAATTATTTAATTAATAGAAGAATTATGACTTTAGAAAATAATTAAAAAATTAAATTATGAAGAATGAAAGGGGAAATGATGGAGAATTTAGAAATCGCAAGCCTAAGACAATTTTTAGTGTCTACATTTTGCCCCTCTTTGTCATAATGTAGCATGTCGCACTGTGACAAAGAAAATAAGTTAAAAATATGCCCCAGTGCAAAATAAGATGAGGAAGAATGACGAGGAGGGTTACGGTATGCCCCCTCGAGAGGAAAGACGGGTTCCAATAACATGGGTGTGCTCTTGCAATGGACGAGAGGACTAGAATATGAAGAGACAAAGGAATGTTAGTGCAAATGATATGGATGATGAAGATGCAAACTAGATGAAAGAATCATTCAAAACTTGCAGTAGGACTTTAATATTTATTGCTCTTAATCATCATTGGGTGGTAAAAATGACACAAATGGACAACAAACACCATGATATGACATAGACCAAGGTGTACAAGGTCATCCACTTGAAAAATAGACAGTAACAGACAAGGATGATAATGACTCATACTAAGAGCGTGATTGCCCCAATCTATTTGCCATAATCAACCACAAGCAGAAAAAGACAAAAAAATTATGAAATGTCGTTGCTTCTCTAAATCCTGTTTCCAGGACATCCTTGAGAAACTAGCAACATGATTGAAAAAAAATATACAAATAAAGTCCTTATCATGATACGTCGCTGTTTTTCTAAATCCCAGAATCAGGACCTCGTGGAGAAACTAGTAGTCATGTGTGTCAATTGTCATGATACGTCGTTGCTTCTCTAAATCCTGTTAGTGAGATCTCGCTGAAAACTAGTAACATGCTAAAAGTCAACAGACAAATGTCTAATGTTTTTCAAGTGCGTCCGGATATCTATTGTTCTGATGTGAAGATGTCAGGTTTGATGACAATGAGATGTGGGGATGTCAAAGTTTTGACGATGCCAAGATGACGAATGTCAAAAATTTCCAAATTCAGGAAGGACACATCCTGAATAATATTGATGTCAAGAGGATTGATTCCCTAAATGTCAAGGGGGATCCCTCGAAATGATGACGATGCCCAGGAAGGACACATCCTAAGGCATAAATGATAGAGTTTGTTCTTCAGAAGGACACATCTGAAGAATACCGATGTCAAGAGGAGTGATCCTTAGATTTAAAAGGATCCCTCAAAATGTCGAATGACAGTGATGATGCCTAGGAAGGACACATCCTAAGGCATGAATGACAGAGGTTACCTTTTAGAAGGACACATCTGAAGGCATTGATATGATTGTCATGTTTGCATAAGCGATTGTCATACTTTGTTTTAATGATTTTTACCCACTAGGGAATGATTTGCTTTGTCTTAAAGACCTTTCGACGTGTGTGCCAGTGTGGTGCCATGAACCCTAATGGACTGATCTAGTGCGGCCTTGGGGGCTCATCGACAGATGGCCTTGCCTACCTCATACACTCAGAGACCTCGTAGTTCGACATGACCAATGACTTTGTATTGATGACCAAAGATTGTGCCATGATTTTATTGTGGCAAACCTAAAAGGACTGACCTAATGTCTCGGGGACTCGAAAATGAGTCTTTCCTACGTAGCAAATGCGCAGAGACAACGTAGTTCAACACAACCAATGACATTGTCTTGATGACCAAAGATTGCGTTATGATTTTATTTTGACAAACCTAAAAGGACTGACCTAATGTCTTGGGGACTCAAGTGTGAGTCTTGCCTACGTAGCAAGCACGCAGAGACAACGTAGTTCAGACAAATGACTAAGACTGATTGATTTGACATGACTGGCTTTGAGAAGTGATGACTTTGTGTTTGTGGTCTTCAAGCAGTCTAATGTTTTTTTGTTGTGGTTTTCTTCAGGATGTTTTATGATTTTTAGGTCTTTTTTCAGGACATTTTAAAATGTTTTTGTCTTTTTTCAGGACTTTTTGCAATGTTTTTGTCTCTTTTCAGGACTTTTTGCAATGTTTTTGTCCTTTTTCAAAACTTTTTGCAATGTTTTTGGTCTTTTGGGACTTTTTACAATGTTTTTGGTTTTCGGACTTTTGCAATGTTTTTGGTCTTTTTAAGGTTTGCAATGTTTTGGTCTTTTTTGGACTTTTGCAATGTTTTGTCTTTTCGGGACTTTTGCAATGTTTTTGTCTTTTAGGACTTTTTGCAATGTTTTTGGTCTTTTCAAGACTTTGCAATGTTTTTGGTCTTTTTAGGACTTTTTGCAATGTTTTTGTCTTTTTTCAAGACTTTTTGCAATGTTTTTGGTCTTTTTTTAGGGCTTTTTGCAATGTTTTTGGTCTTTTTTCAGGAATTTTTCCAATTTCCGAGATCATGCGTGACATCCACTACAGTTACATGATAAAATTTTTGCCCCTAGTCAGGTTCAAGACTTAGCCATTTAAGAGACATGAAAGGGATGCTTCGGGTGTACTAGATGGACAGTCGTCCAGACTTGATGTCAATCGTTTATCAACCATGAGAGGAAGGGTATCGTGTTGTGGTAGCTTATGTGATAAAGGTGAAAGTACCTTTCATCCTAGGCCTAGGTAGACAAAGTGGTAGTAGATGGCAGAGCAATGATTGATTACGCATGGCGCCTGTTTGCCAGATTTTCACCATGGTACATGTCCAAAGCGACTGTTTGCCAGGTTTTCACTATTGGACGAATCATTTTTCTCTTTACTATTTTTGTCCTCTTTCTCATTTTTTATTTTTTTTGGTGTTGCCAAGACGCTTGTTTGCCAAGTTTTCATCAAGGCAACAATTTTTTACATTTTTCAATTTTTTTGTATTTCTGATTTTGTGGATAGCCTGGATGCTTTATATGACCACTGACTATTTTGAATCCACTGATGCTGTTAATGTAGAGACTGGTGCCATGATATGCCAATAATGACCTTGTTGAAGGAGTTGTCTTGTCAGGATCATAACACTTGCATACAACTAATCAATGTCATTGTGGTCCTTTCTGATACTAGAGTTGGCCTTATCAGAATACGCACATCACGATAGAGTGCCATGAGAGTCTTTGTGGTAAAGAGTTGATGCCAAGATGTGACGGATGTGTGACGTGGGATTTTTGGACTTTAGACAGGATGTAGGATTATGACAAATGATGGTAGACGTGGAAAGATTGTTTGGACATTTGGATGAATGAATTTTTATTTTCCAAACTTGGTATGGTGAATGAAAGATTTTGGAGGGAGGGCGTTTGGAACCAACAACTTTAGATGCCTTGCTTGATGACCGTTTTGAAGGAGGTGGACATTTGTTGTATGTGGGAGTCCTCTTGTCTTGGGGCTCCACATTGTAATTAACTTTTCCTTTTGACATATTGTCTTTGCTTGATCCACTTTTCTTTGGGATCCATTTTAATTTCATTTGTCCACTTGCCTTTTTGTCTGATTCGATGGCCTTTGACATTTGATTTTTATTTTTTGATTTTTATGTATTTTTTCTTTGTTGGTTCCAAAGGGAAGGTTTATTTATGATGGAATGACGGTTCATGGTGTGGGTGGAAGGAGTGTTGGCAACAATCTTATGACAATGATTTCTCCTGGACTCCATTTTGACGTTTGTATTTAACAAAGTTGCCCCTAGTATTGAGGAGGTACCACTGACATCGTTTGATTTACTAATTGAGGAATAGCCAAGACCTTGATGTCTATAATTTTCCTAAAGTTGTATTGGTTCTATAATGCTTTGCTCGTGTATGCCTAGTCCTTTGCCTTGATATTGCATGCTTTGAAAAAATCTATTTGTGATGGGGTATTTGTTGTTGTGAAATCAAGATGCTAACCCATCATTAGGTATGTGGATACTATCACTTGTAATATTTTCATCTGCAAGAAAGCTTGCTCTGACAAAGATAGATGAGCCCAGTTGATAAAGTGTCTTAGCTTCATTGTCTTGTTGGACATATTCCTGACTAATATTTTTGGTCTGCTCTTGTGACATTTCAGGTTCAGATGATTCTATTGGTGCTTCCAAGTCGATGTTGAAGCCATCATTATGGTCAGTGTCATAGAGTCCAGTAAATTCAGCTATAGCTTGATCATTTTCAAATATGTCCATATTGGAATACTCTTGTGCTTGAGGAATATCGTCTATGTGTGTAATGGAGGCAAGTGTCTCATTTTGGAAAGTGTCAATAGTCGAGGCCTGTATAGGATTGGAAAGTGTTTGATCATGAATGGTGTAAAGGTCAAGGATTCGATCGTTTTGGATTTCTTGGTCAATGGTAGGGTCTTGGTCAAGGATGGGGTTGTCATGGATTGGTGTGTTTTGGATGTCATGATTGTCTTGAAGGACTTCTTGAATGGACTTTAAGATAGGGTCATGGGATGGGCTACCTTGTTCTTGACATGAGGGTGACATTATAAGGTCATGCTTTGGGCTTTCATTTTGACATGTATCCTCAAGTTTATTAAATGGGATTTGAATTTGAGCAATGACAGAATTTTCATGACTAGATGTGGCTTGTGAGGGGATGACTTGAAAAGGATTAATGAATGATGGACTGGGATAGGATGTGGGGACTTGGACTAGACCAGTATGTGAAGGACTAGATTATGACATGGGTACTTGCATTGGACTAGTATGTGAAGGACAAGGGTATGATGTGGAGACTTGGACCAGATATGACATGGAGTCTTCGACTGGATTGGTGTAGGTTTGATTGAAATAGGACATGGAGACTTGGACTGGATCAGTATGGTATGATGTGGGGACTTGACATGAGTTGGTAGATGGTTGATAAGGGATGCAGACTTGGATAGGATTAATAGGTGAAGGACTAGCATAGGATGTGGAGGTTTGGAATGGACTAGTTGATAGTTGGCTTCCCTTGTCAAGGTTAGGATAAGGGTGATAAGTGGACCTTTGTTGTGAATTACTGGTAGGATTTATGTCAAGTGATTGTTGATGGTGAGGGTATATGGATGGAGGTGGAAAAATATTTATGTCAAATCCTCATGGTAACTTAGCCCCTTGGTCCAAAAGCATGGCTAGAGACCTTTGAGGGTCGCGTAAGACTAAGTTTTCTACAAAGGAGACTATATCAGGATTTTGCAATGCAGCTTCTAAGTCTTCTCCATATACTCATCCATTTTGGTCTCTTTGTATGAATGGTTCAGAAGATTTTTGTGATGAAGATGGCATGTTCATGGAAGATTGCATGTTCATATTGTGAAATGGGTTAGAAAAAGTCCAATGTTGGTTTGTGTCATAAGTGTTATTATCGATGTTGGGATTGAAATCTTGTCCAAAGTTTTCCATTTGTCCTCTTTTTCTCTGAAGCCTAGTCTCAACAATAAAAAGGGATTGCTCAGATAAGGCTGACGGATGATGAAAACCTATGTTTTTTTTTAATTTTCGACTAGGATGACTAGGTGATGATAACGTTTGTCTAAGGAAATGATTGATGCAAGGTGATAAACTTGTCAAGAAAGGTTACCAAATTCCAAGGTGACAATGAAGATGTTGACTAAGGAAAATGACCAATGCCAAGTCTAGATGCCAAATGAGGACTATGATGGACAATGCAAAGTCTAAGTTCAAAATGAGGACTGGGATTGTGTTTCAATGTTTTGTTGAAAAGTCTGAGTTGTCTAAGGTTGATTGTTTGTGTCTAGATTTGTGAATGTTGTGCATATTGTTTGAAAATCTAGAAAGCACTTGACAAGCACAATGTTTTGAATGTAAGCAAGCGCACATAAGACAAGTACAATCCTAGGTTAGGCCAGGACAATATTCACTAGATTCCACGTGGGTTTCCCCAACCGCATATCTGTAGCGTGTGAATTCAGAAGCTTGGCTGCATGGGCTCCCCCTTACAGTGCACTCTCTTCTCAGGCCAACCAAGCTTCCAACCCCCATGAAACTCCCATGGCAGATTGATCACCTCTACTATAGGCTGCAAAAGTGTGGATGCCTTCACACCGACCGGTGTTGCACTAGCAAATAGAAGGTTTTTGGCTTACTACACAAAGGTGTTTAGTTTGGGACCCCTGTTCGAGTGGCCATACATGGGGCAAGAGATTAATCACCAATTACGTGGCACTCCAGCCTGAAGAGGTTAAGCTCAACAGGTTTTATGGGAGTACTACTCTATCCGTATGACACATCCGCACTCGTAATCTTAGGTTTTCCCTTAAGATTCACATTTATATACTAGTCGGGGGTAGCTTGGCTTTAGCTCCATTGCCGGTTTGAGTCGTGTTGGGGTGATGAAATCCCCAAGCAGGCCCAATTTCTAGAGTTAGTAACCATTTCTCTTACACCCAAGATCGCCCGAAAGCACAAGGGGAGAGGATACTCCGATATACTAAGTCGTGGGGTTAAAAACAGATAAAAACGGGTCTGGTTTTTTGATCACCGAGTTTTCACAAGGTGAGAGCATACTCACCTACCATTTTGCAAACACAATCAGAAACTTGCAAACAAAATTCATTTTAGAGCACCAAAGGAGATGTTCCTAAATTAAAAAATGCAAACAAGTGGTTTGAGAGATAAATCTTCAACAAACGTAGCTGCAAAACCACATGTCAGTAGTTTGAATATATGTCTTTGACTATCGATCTGCAAAAAATAGTTAGATGTATCATTTTTTTTTCACTTGATCTAATGTGTCCTTTGAAGTGTTTATTTTCTACACATGCACAAAACCAACAACAAACCCTAACAAGATAATTGATCGCTACTATTTAGAGGGTTAGCTAGTCAAGACAAATCTGATTTTTAGAAACTTTTTTGACAATAAAATGAAAAATATAGAGAATAAAGCATGTCTAAAATCTCAAGAGGTTTCCAAAAATGTAAATAAATTAGAAAAAATTGCTGTTTTGCACTTGAAATTATTTTTTTATGAAAAATCATAAAAAAATTATAAAAAATACAAACCAGCTCCCAAGATTCTGATTTTTTTCTTGAAGTCGTATACTGTCATTCAAAATCTGCAAAAAAAATTTGTGACCAGATCTGCAACCGTTTGTGAGATATAAGCAAATATTTTTGAAACCCTAATTTTAAAAGATCTATTGTTTGACTAAAAATTGTGCATCCAAATTTGAAAGATAAGGAACAAACCCCTATTAAAATTTAGAGAGATCTCCAGAAATGTAAACATATCTAAAAAATTCGATAAGTTGCTCTTGAAATTAATTTTTCATGAAAAATAGAAGAAAAAAATTATAAAAAATTCAAACCAGCTCCAAAAAATATGATTTTGGAATGAATTCTCTGGACGTTGTCTCCAACCTACAGAAAAAATTTTGTCAGAAAACATGTAGCCGTTTGAAAGTTATGGTCGAATATTTAGAAATTAGGGTTTTATCCACAATGATGTCAAACCTGCAATAAAAAGAAACCCAACTCCAAGATTTCTCAAAATGTGTTAAAATATGTTAGGGTCACCAATGTAACTGAGGTTTTGTTTTAGGATTAAATTCAATGTTAGCAAATCAATGAAGACAATAAACCCAAAGCAATTACAAAATACAATGGAAGTAAACAAAAGAACGATTATACCAGAAAACTGCTAAGACCTCCACGATTCACTTTTGTAACACCTTCTAACTTACTGGTTGACATGTTTCCCTCAGATTCATCATGCGAGCAATCTGAAATAAAAGTCTAAGTCCTACACCAAGCTTTGAAGGATTTGATCAATGCCTAAATGCCTAATTCCTATAACAATATGAGTGAAATGCCTATGCCTAAATATGCCAAGACTAAATGAAGTAAGATGACAAATGTTGCAAAGTCTAATGTGTAAAATCCAATGCCTCCTTGTAAAAATGAGAGGAAAATGGCATTTTATAGAAAATGCCATTTTGAATGTACATATGAGATTGAATGTCAATAAGATATTTTAATCAATGGCCAAAATTGAATGTTGTAGTATGGACTAGGGTTAGGTCAAAATTAGGGCAATGACAAGAAATGAAGGGTTGAGATTGAATTATGAGATAATTCAATCAAGGGATGAAATTGAATGAGATGTGAAGAGATAAGATTTGATGTGGAAGATAAGATTGGCACAGACAAAGAGGTGATAGGAGAAATTAAATAATAAAAATTATTTAATTTAGGTGACCAATGAATAATTAAATGATTAAAGATAT
Source organism: Sequoia sempervirens (assembly GCA_007258455.2). NCBI lineage: Eukaryota > Viridiplantae > Streptophyta > Pinopsida > Cupressales > Cupressaceae > Sequoia > Sequoia sempervirens. The sequence goes on from VDFB02113597.1 coordinate 47,310, forward strand.
TATTTAATTATAGAAGAATGTGACAAAAGGAATCATTTTAAATTAAATAATGATTTAATTCAAAATTCAAGAGAGTGGACCAAATTAAATGAATAAAATTTATTTAATTTAATGAGAGAAGAGGCTAATGAATAATTAAATAATTAAAGATATTATTTAATTATAGAGGAATGTGACAAAAGGAATCATTTTGAATTAAGTAATGATTTAATTCAAAATTTAAGAGAGTGGACCAAATTAAATAAATAAAATTTATTTAATTTATGAGAGAAGAGGCTAATAAATAATTAAATAATTAAAATAATTATTTTATTATAGTGCAAAGTGGACAAAATTAAATAAATAAGAATTTACTTAATTTTAGAAAGAAGACTTAATTAGTGACATAATTAAATAAATAAAATTTATTTAATTAATCAGGGAGGAATAAAGATAGAAAATGAATTAATTAAATAATTAAAATTATTTGATTAATAGAAGAATTGTGACTTTAGAAAATAATTAAATAATTAAAAAATATTTAATTATGAAGAATGAAAGGGGAAATGATGGAGAATTTAGAAATCACAAGCCTAGGACAATTTTTAGTGTCTACACCTAATTTAATAAGACAACAAATTAACTAACATATATGATTGATGAAGATTTGGTCCAAAGCATGGTTCTATGAGATAGTATTTAATTTCCTTTGAATAAAAGATGGAAATGATTACTAGCTATTGTTGAATATAATTAATGAACTTAGAATATACTTCTCTTCTTCATAAAATGATAATAAACTATGAGTATGGACCTAGTTATAGAAGATTTTAAAATAGAGGAATGACAACATTTATATCTTATGACAACACTATAACTTTATGACAATAATTACAATTATATGATAACAATTATGACTATTAGACATTAAATTTTAAGCTTAAAATTGTGTTTCATTAAATAAGTTCCTTGTTTTATCGAATGGTAAGTAGTAAAATCGAATTCATGCAAACAAAATACCATCTAACTTAAGACCTATTAATAAAATCCCTCTAATAAAATTGCTTTCTTGTTATGCCACAAACTTAAACTCTTAGATTTATTGTTATTCTTCAAATAAACTTTCTGTCCATGCAATACATTTATTTCCTTGAGATTCAAGGGTTATAACACAACATCATAGTTATCACTTAATAAATGTGCAATAAAATTAATCCTTCAACGTCATGGTTATTCTTTAAATTAATTCTCTCCCTTAATATGCAAGTAGATTCAATTCTTTTTAAAACAAGGCTGATTCATTTAATTACAACATTATCAAGAATAAACTTATGTAAATTAATGCAAACCTACTTTAGATAGATCATCAATCTTGAGGCATTAGTAGTATAGCTTATACAATTAAAATCAAGGCTCTTATTAGATTAAGACATTGTATTGGTTTATCTATCTTAAGACATTAGTGAAATAACTTATCCAATTAAAATCAAGTCTTCTTTAGTTGGATTATTTATTCATGCAATTCAATCAAAATTAATAAACCTTTTGTCTCAAAACAATAGGTTATGCCATAAAGTCTCCTTGAGTTGGAATTATTTATGCTTTCTTAGGTGGATATTTATCTTGAAAATATTAGTGTTGTGCAATTTAAATCAAAACTACATTAATTAGATTACTCTATGACATAGATTATGCAAATAGATTCAATTTTCTTTTCAATGAAATACTAACATTGCAATACAATTAGATTCATACCATTTCTAAATTAGATCACCCATCTTGAAGAATTTAACATTATGTATAAGTGTTTTTATTTCACAAATGGATTTGACTATTTTCATGATTCAATTCATTGTTACAAAAAGTTTCACTTTCATAGGATGTAAGTAGATACAATACTTATTTCTAGCAAATGTACTTTGAATAAATAGCTTTTCTTTTTAGTAAGTTCATTTAATTTATAAATAGCTTTTATTTTTAGTAAGTTCATTTAATTTTACTTCCTTAGAAAGAAGGTATAAAGTTTTTATATTACCATTAGTTTATGTGTACAAGCTACTTTTCTTATTGTTGATAATGCATTTAATTCCCTTATTAGATAGAAATTTTAAATAAGAGGAGGAAAAAAAAATCAGCAATGTTCGGTATTAACGGTGCCTCTGACTCACGTTTACGGGTAATGTTGTCGCACTTGAGTTACTGCACTTATAGCCTAATAAAGTTGCAACAACGGTGTCTGTGGAATTTTCCCTATAAATCTTCGAGGAGTAATAAGGAACATTTTTGGAGTTATAGTCCAAGGGGTGGGAAATCCCTCTTGGATCGATAATTTAAAAAGATAATATTATGATGGACTTACATCCGCTAGTGAAAATCATAGAAAACCCCAATAGGGTTTGGGCATGTGAATTGACTTTTTAACTCTTTTATCTTTGATGATTTGTTATTTAATGGGAAAGGGTGATGTGACTTATAGGAATTTAGGACATAGATGAATTAGGAAACAAGAAAAAGATCACCATGAATATTTATGCTTTATATGCTCCCTTATGTGGGTAGCAACCAAAGAGAAACTATCTAGGGAAATGGCCAGGTAGAAAGGGTCACATACCCACAAAATATTTTACATCAAACAATAGATTAGAAAATAGAACTATATATTATACGCCTTGATCTCGTGTTGAAATGGTGTATGTAGGTAGTCTAGGGACAGAGTTGTCCCTAGTATGTAGGTGCTTGGGATGGGGATTTAGGATTGGCTAAGGGTGTTTTCCATATTGGTCTTGCTAAGATACCTTGAATTAAAGAAAGATAAATAAATATTAAAATTGAAGTTGGAAATTACTTGTATACCCAAAAGGAATCCTGGATGGATTCGCTTGATTCCCCAAGGCTTTAGGCCAAATTTTGAGGTGGGACTCAAGCTTTTATTATTATCTCACATACTCTGAAGGACGTTGACCTCAGTGCACTCCTAGTAGGGGAGTGTAGTCTTTAGAGAGTGACTCAAGACCTAGATGGTCCTGATGAGTCTAAGTCTCTAGCCAGAGCATTTTCTAACCCATGTGGTTAGATGTCTACCTTATTTGGATAGATAAATCTTGATCTCATATGGACATTAACCTAATCCGTGTGATTAGATTCCTATCTCGGATGGATAGATGCCTATCCCGTATGGATATAAGTTCTTGAGTATACAACTAATTAAGCAAAACATTAAGAAAATTACTTTGTTAAAAAAAAAAATAGTGAATTTTGGATTGAGGAAGTGTGGGTCTCTTACAACAAAGGCAAGTATGCACCAAGGTATGAAGAACCAGGGTGACAAGGTAATATTTGCATGGACTTGGCACTCAAGAAATGGCAAGAAAATCAAACAATATGATGCCCCATTATATAGCTGCTATGAGACACCAATAGATAGGTAGATCAAGGTGGTCGTGAGTAGGTGTAATCATGGGAAAAAGATAATGATCAAAAGATAAATCAAAATAAAAGACTCATTGCAAACATGTCATGCAATCAACATATCTATTTCCAAAGATAAAATGATGATTATGATGATGATGATGATTGATTGATTTTCAGATTATGATTAGGATTCAATAATCACCTAAGCAAGGCTTTTATTTTCTTACTCAAACTTGGATAATCACTTAAGAATGGCTAAGTTGATAAGACGATGAATGATTAATGTTTGATAGCTAGGTGTATGAGATGATTTTGATTAAATATTGATGTCTTAGATGCAATTTTTGGGTTGATTGGATGACAAGCCTGAGGAGCTAAAGATAGTGACTTCTTTTTTAATATTTGATGTTTTAGATAGGATGAAAGGATGATGATTTTTTTATTATGTTTGAGATGGGATGGATATGATAGGATATTGGATGGGTTGATGGTAGATTTATCATGGATAAAGATGAGGGACTCCAAATGCATGAGACTTGAAAGCAAAAATGAGAGGAAACTAAGGATATATAATGTGGATGTACCTTCTACATCTAATGCATGAGAAAGCATGGGGAAGGGTGGGTGATTATGGATGGGTAAGGGATGACATGTGATCAAGGATCAAGGACAATCCATGATAGATTCATTAGGGATATTGGTTCATGAATATTATGGATAGTTTATTATGATATGGATAAGAATGATATCAGATCGGATGACATCCTAAGAGATTCTGGGCAACAAACTGCTACACATGGAACTTTTTTCTAGTTTTTCACCATGGTACTTATCCAAGGTTCCATCAGAGTGGTTTTCACCTTTGGATGGATTATCTCTCATTATTATTTTTTTTTGTTTTTTGTTTTTAATTTTTTTAATTTTTTTTTTTTAATAGATGAGACTTTACAATGTTGCAATCATGGTGGGTTCTCTTTAATAGATGGAGGTTGAATTTTGATGGATGGATGTGGGTGGTATGATATGGATGATGGAGGATGATTTATGTAGCAGATGGAAGGAGCTAAGGTATGATCCATAATGTTCGCACTACAAGGGTCATCATGCTTCACACAAAAGTTGTTTGGGAAACCTTTGGATTAAAGAACGTGAAGGGTTCACCATAAAAGGTCCATGGGATACATCACCGAGGGTGATGGGGTGAAATGATGGATTTATGGATATGGATGGATTTGGTAAAGTGTATGGATTGTGTAAGGATGATGACGATGGAAACTTAGGATAAACAAGCTTATTTCTTGATATTTTTCTTTAATAGACATTGTAATTAAATAACTTGCACAATAGAAGGATATGACAGAAAATATACTTAAAATAATTGATAAAAAATATGAATAAAAAGCCACGTTGAGGGGGGAAACCTTCAAATATAGCCAATAAGAACATAATTCATAATCTGGTGATGAAATAAGACTCACTACCTCCTATGTATAACTTATTTATGCCTAGGATATTACCCATTTTCACTTGCATAACCCTATATAAGCCCTCGACTATCCTAATAAACTAAATAACAATGTAATAATGATAATATGGCTTAATTAAGAGTTAATATAGCCACAAGCTAACTATTTATAGCCCAATATACTATAATATTAAGGGCCTAGCATGCCCCCCTCTTCAAAGAAGCATTTTCCTCGATGTTAAGAAATTTTGGATGCTTTTGAATGAAATCCTCATCCTCCCATGTGGCATATCCAATTGGTAAATTCTTTCATAGGATGAGATACTGAGTGAAGGTTTTGTTCCTTAGCTTCCTTATGCATTTCTAAAGAATAAAATCTAGTTCCAATTTGATTCTTCCTTCTTCATCAAGCTCAAGAAATATTTTCTGAGTAGGGTTATTATTTTCAATTATTTTTCCAAACAAGAAACATAAAAGATTGGATGTTGTGTAAATGCTTAATTGTAATCTAAATGAAAACATAAAACACTAAATGAAACCTTAAACTAAAGAAATTTAAATTAAATTTAAATTAAACAAAATCTTTAGAACCGTCCCATTTTTCTCTATCCACAGAGATTCTTTTGAAGCTTTTTGGCTCTCAGATTGTGTAAGCTTCTCCAAATGGCTGCTGCAGAACGAGTATGCAAAGGAAAACTATTCTATATGTTGGTGAAGATGGAATTGTTGATACGGATATGGACAGGGGCTGTGAATGATATGTATCATGGTTCTATTGCTATTGCTATGATTCTATGCTATTGCTATGAAAATGCTCTATGAATGCTGGGAATACTATGCAATTTGCCTATAGTTTACTTGCTTAAAATTCTATATGATTTTGGAGCTCCCGGCAGCTGTATTTATAGATTTTTGCAGGCTCAATCCCGGCTGGCAAGATCTACGGCTATGAATTTGTCTGGTAAATTTGAATGGTGAGAGATGGAGAGGTTGAGAAGAAGATGGAAGAGGTTGAGAGGTTGGAGAGAAGGATGGATTCCTGTCTTCAACCCACGGGAACAGGCCTGCACAGAAACAGAGAAATTTAATTTTCTGTTTTGGCAGTTTGTTTCCCGGGAGTTGAAGATAAATCCCCAATTAAATAAATAAAATTTATTTAATTTAATTTATTGCATTTTGATTTTTGATTTTTGAAAACTATGGAAGAATTAATTAAATATTTTTGGAATATTTAATTGTGATATGACTTTAGAAGAATATGAAATATTTAGAAGATTTAATTAAATATTTTTGGAATATTTAATTGTGATAGATATATGAAGAATTTAGAAATGATTTAAGAATGAATATCTAAATTGGATTAGAGGAAATAATTAAATATTTTGGAATATTTAATTGTAAATGATATTTAGAAGAAGAATAATAATTTAATCTTTATTTGAATAAAATATTCAAACGAAGATTATTGATAATTAATATAAATAAATCGTAATGTTTATTTAATTAATTAAGAAATGAATATGAAAAGGTGATTAAATATTTAATCGAAATGAAAGAATGAAGAAATACAAATAAATTATTTAAATTTATTTATATGCAGATAGAATTTTGAAGATTTTAATTAAATATTAAAAATATTTAATTAATTACCAGACAATGTGATGTGACCATTTTAAGGTGTATACATTTTGCCCCTCTTTGAAGTGATGTGTTTTACGCATTACTTCAAAGAATTTTGAAATTTGCCCCAGATGTTGACTGTCGAAATGTTGATAGATATATGCCCCCACGAATGATGAATCGATAAAATTTTGAATTTTCGTGAATTTTTTTTTTTTATGATTTTTTTTATTTTTTATTTTTTAATGATTTTTATGATTTTGAAGATGTCGATTCATCGTTCAAAACTAATGATTTGAAGAAATTGACTTGAAGAAATATGAAATGAAAATTTGATGAAGAAATTGCCCCTGCTATGTGAAAATATGATAAAATGCCCCAATTTTACCATTATATAGGTTAAAAATGTCATTTTCCATGTCATTTTCAATTTTAACCTAGTAAAATTTGCAAATATTGAGCTCTGAGTTGATAATTATGGCACTTCCAGTTCACTTGCACCGTTTCGAGCGTATCCGACGTCATCAGCAGCCGGCGCACTACGGACCTCCGGTATGTGTCTCGTAAATCCTTGTCTGTCGAAAATTTTGTTTTGCGCACGTTTTTAATGTTTAAATTCAAAAATTTGAGTTTTAGCGCTCTTAATGTTTTTCATAGCGCAATCAATAATTTTCGTAGCCCGTTTAATACTATAGCGCTCTTAAGGCTTATCGTACCGCATTTGACAATTTTCATAGCGCATATAATATTATAGTGTCTGTGATAGATTTCATAGCGCCTTTGATGATTTTCATAGCGCATATGATATCATAGCGCACCTGAGATGTTTTATAGCGCTCTTAACAAATCTTGTAGTGCAAAATTTTCCATAGCGTTGTTGATAGAAATCATAGCGCCATTAATTGATTCTGTAGCGCAAAAATTTCCTTAGCGCTGATAAAGAATTTTGTAGCGCCTACAACTAGTTCTGTAGTGCTTTTTGTTCCACATGATAAATTTGTTTCCCAAGTTGTTGGAGAACAAATAGTAGCTGATAAATTTGCTTTTAAAGTTGTTAAAAACAAATAGGATAGATAAGTTTTCTCCTAAAGTTGTTAGAAAGAAACTTGATGTTGATTATTTGCGTTCCATGATGATGAAAAACAAATAGTTTGATTGATTTGTTTGCTTCTAAGATTGTTAAAAACAAACATGATTTTGATATTATTCGCATTTCATAATGATAATGAAAAACAAATAGTTTGATTGATTCATTTTGGATTGATACGTTAAGATGATTTGATATTGATGTTGTTTTGATGATGTATGTGAACAGGAGAGACTAGGTGTCTTGCAGTTACGAGAGACTTTCCCGAGCACATGGTCATTGATTCCACATTTATTACAGTCTGATAGAGATGTGATTGATGCTTGTGGTTTGACTTCATTGCTTGATATGCCCGAGGTTCGCCTCAACAGGGCTCTATTGACAGCACTTGCAGAGCGGTGGCATAGCGACACCAACACCTTTCATTTACCGACCGGCGAGATTACAGTGACTCCCGAGGACGTATATCGCATCCTACGGATCCCAGTGATGGGAGAGATTGTTGTTTTTGACAGACGAGAGGCTGGAGGTACTCTTGCTTTGAGACGGATATTTAGAGATGATCAGATTGCCGGATATTTCATCCCATGGGGTGAGATCACAGATACTTATCCACCACTACCAGCTGTACTTGCAGGATTCATTGGAGGTGTGTTGTGCCCCGACCATAGGTCAAAGGGATTCGTGATCGGATGGGGTCGTGTCTTAGAGAGCATGGTGATGCAGGGGACACGGTAGGCCAGAGTTTTGCTGTTGGATGCTCATTACTACAGATATGGGCATGGGAGCATTTTGCAGTGTTACGTCCATTGACTCGAGGAGAGCAACCAGTTGGTCGAGCATACAGATGGAGATATGCACATATTATTGCTCAGCCTAGACTGGGAAAACTAGTGTATTGGCAGCGGCTTTTAGATAGTTTGGACACATTATGCTGGAGGCCATATTTGGATTGTGAGCCATGGCCAGAGGATGCGAGGGAGATGCCTTTTGTATACACTTCCAGATTTTTGATTGGACAGACCACATGGATCTTGGAGAGATTTCTTGCTGGACGTGTATTGCGATAGTTTGGTCAGATTCAGGGTATGCCTGTTGGTTCAGCTATTTATGCGCGGCGACAGTCAGAGCTTGCAGTGTGGGGCCCACAGATCTCTTATGATGCAGTGGTGGCAGAGTTCACCAGTTTAGGAGCACAGATGTGGGATTACCGGGTGGATGTTCTTGATGCAGGAGCAACACCAGAGTATGTACAGTATGTTCTACAGCATCCACCTCCACGCATGTTTGATCCTGATGAGGCCATTGCTCCTATCATTGGACAGAGACGTCGACAAAG